>CAMZMU010000107.1:78437227-78625757 GCA_947311845.1 Poa pratensis | reverse complement strand
TGACATCTCGAAACAAATACATATATATAGCCGCAAGCCACACATTACAGAGTTTTCTCTTTTGTCATGCAACCAACTCTCTCTGAATCAACTATCACTCTATATATGTGTGGCCATCAAAGGTTGTGATAAATGTGAGTTGCCTTGTTGATTCACCATTTCTACGTGCCAAGTTCATGTGGTTAGACTCTGTAATCTTGCTCTCAACATGGTAACCCTTACAGCTTGCAACACATTCTGAAGCATCAAATGCTTGATGGGCAGTCCGATTCCCCATGTTCATGGATCCATCTTCCTTCATATCAGTTCGCTTTAGTAGTGTCCTACTTGTCTCAAAAATAAAATTTACTGTGAAGCAAGATTCGGTCATGGGGCTGATGATGTGATGCAGCTGTCTATTTTTGTTTGCATGCGACTGGCGACGTTTTATTTCAGGCAGTTATGTCTAGCTGCAATTCTTACTGCAGCTGTCAGGAAAAGAGACAGAGGTGAATGCATAGAGCTAATAACTGTATCAAGTTATCTACTCCCTCTATTCACTTTTATAAGGCATTCTAGACATTTCAATATGGAGTAGATACAAATCAAAATGAGTGAATCTTTACACTAAGTATGTCTAGGTATGTGTATTTTCGAAAAAGCTAGAATGCCTTTAAAAGTGAACGGAGGAGAGTATAATAATTGTGTTTGTCTAATTGACATCGAACATTTGTTAAAGTGATTCTACATATTTGACTACCTTAAGAAGAACACCACATTCTAACAAAGTACTCTCTCTACCGTCAATGTTCAATAAAATTAACAATCAAAACCTTCTTTGAGACTAACTGTACATCTACCAATTCAGTAGCTAAAATAATTCATATGCCGACACCATATATCACATTAGAAACAGAGGCACCACAGACCAAATCGACTGTCTCCACAACATTCCCAATTCCCCCACTGAGTTAAGTGACAAGCAGAAGCAAGAAGCGCATCCGCTTCACCTCTAATTCTACAATTTACAGCGCATGATCATCGCATGGCAACAAAAACCTAATCAAAATTCATCAAAAAATACTAATAACCTCATTCTCAAGAAGCGAAATGACTCGGGGGGCGTGCGGGTGGGGTGAAGCACCAGGGAGGGTAGTCCAGCGATGCGCTGCCACCAACCCGCGGATCCGTGCATCCAAACCGGAAGTGAGGCGGCCGAAAAACTGCGGCGCGAGGGAAAACATTTTTTTTTTGCGGGGACTAGAAAAAAGAACACATGTATAGGACATTATTCTAGATGAAGTTACAACATAGCAACTTACTTGAAAATAAACAAAACTGGTACAAGTGCCAAAAAAAATTAAAAAATCTGGAACAATGTTGAAGCTTTAGGCTGCAATCGCCACCTCGTCCTGGAGCTCGTAGCGGTCTATCATACGGTCGGCACAAGCATTCGGTCAGCCATTTATGTCAAAATCAATCTTTCACTACCCTTAATCAGTCAAATTGAGCCGGTTAATCATATACAAAGTGGACATGATGGGTTGCTTACACCAGGCCGACACATCGGTTGATTAGTTTCTCTCATGCCACTAAGGAATTAAAACACAAACTGATGCATGGTGAACCGGAACATGGTTTCCTCCAAAATCTCACATGCAATAGTTAAACTAATGGAGGTGAATGATATCCTGACATCCAAGTCGTGGAGCTTATATCTCCGAGAAAGAGGTATATAGAGAGTTGCATGCATCGCAATGCCATGTTATAAAGCCTTGCTCGACTCAAGAAGTCATGTTATAATGCCATGTTAGATATGAAGTCTCAGCACTGAACTTGTGACTGCCTCGTGAGTTGTGACCGCCAGAATCATGCAACTGTCAGGTCAGCAATTCAGAAAGGCACTCCAGTGATACAAGACTGGCGGTCACCAAACTGATCTTCAATCCATGCTCATCAGTCAGCTGAGAGGAAAGCTCGAGGGCATGTTATTATCTTTCAACTACAGAAAACACAAGCTCCGTGCTCAGCCAGAAGACCCTGTCTTCAGCTCGACCCCTTATCTTAGGGTAGTCCTGACAACACTGATGCTATGGGAACACCCAGCTGACAATCCTTATGGAGTCTGTTCCTTGACTGGGCAATTAAGCATTTCAGCGCATAGTCGATGACACAGCACTCACAGGGACAACCTCAATTCTTCTTTAGAGCTAGCAAGTGGCATGGACTCTTCACTGCCACGGTTACTGCACTCCTAGTCTGCAGTGGGCTCATATCGAACAGGTGTAAGGGGATTGCTGTCGTTAATGCAGTTGGCAGCCCGCTCCCCTAATTTCCTATTGTCATATTCCCTGCAGCAGTCGAAGATCCTTAGCCACATTGCAGATGTTGGCTCAAACGGCATGTGATCCACAAATTCCTCGAGCTCAACTGTGTATCCATGTTTGCCGAACAGCTCAATCATGCATTCATAGTGCTCCATGCGAGGAATGATGGATTCATCAGTCATCCGAGTGAAATAATTCCTTCCCAGACCAACATGCCCCTCGCTGATACATGAAACAAGTACACCGAGGAAAGTGGCAGAGTCTGCCTTAATACCCTGCTTCTGCATTTCATCAAACAATTCAAGCCCATAGTCACCTTCGCCACTGTAAGCACATCCGAAGATCATCGAATTCCACAGGATGACATCGCGAGATGGTTCTGCCTCAAATACCCTGATGGCATAATCCAACTGTCTGCACTTGCAGTACATGTCAACCAGTGCACTTCGCAGTATATCATCAATCTCATAGCCGTTTCTAATCATGTATGCATGAATCTGCATGCCGTGCTTAAGCAAGAAAATGTTGGCACAGGCTGCCAGTGCAGAACTGAACGTGGACTGGTTAGGAGTTACCTCAGACTGCATCTCACTCAGTGCATACAGAGCTGCTTCACTCAGGAGTGGCGTTCATAACCTGAGATAAGTGAGTTCCAGGAGTATATGTCCCTCTCCGATCCCATCTCGAACAGAAGAAGCCGTTCTGCACGCCTCAGGCATCCGCACTTGCAATACATCCTCAAAAGAGCATTCTTCAGGAAAGGACAACTAAACAAACCAGATTTCAGGGCGAATGCATGAACCTCCTCACCTTTCCCAATATCACGCATCCCAGTACAAGCACTGAGCACTGAACCAAGCGTAACAGCATCAAGCTCCTCTGTCTCATTTCTCATCTGCTGGAACAAATGCAAAGCACCAGTCAGATCCATAGACCTGACATAACCAGCCAACATAGCATTCCAGGACACTAAATTGTGCTCTTCCATCCCCTCGAACACCCGCTTTGCATCTTCAATCCTCCCACAAGAAGCCAATCCTGACAAAATTGAAGTTGATATTACCATGTCCTTTACTGGTGCCAAGTTGAAGACCCTTTGTGCTGCATCGATGGCACCACACTTGGCATACATATCCACGACTGCGCTCTGCACGTGCACATTGTGCTCATACCCACGTCGGAGCACATAAGTATGTATGCACCGTCCTTCTTTAAGCGCATTGTTATCCCGGCAAGCACTAATTGCATGTGAGACAGTATAAACAAGCGGCCTAACTCCTACCCAGACCATCCGGAAGAACATGTCGACCGCCATATCCCCCATCCCAGCAAGAAGATACCGCCGGATAATGACATTCCATGAAATGGCATTAGGTTTCGAAATACCATCAAAGGCCCGTCTCGCATGTGGAAGCAACAGACACTTCCCATACACATCGACCAGTGCCGTGCCAAGAATGACGTTGGACTGAAAGTCCCTCTTTGAGATATGGCCGTGGAGCTGCTGGGCACCAAACAGGTTGAGGCGCTCGGCGCAACAGGAAAGCACTGATGCCATTGTAACGTCGTTAGGGCGAACGCCGAGGGAGAACATATCGGCAAAAAGGGAAAGCGCCTCAGTGGGGTACCCGGCGCGGGAGGAAGCGTAGATGATAGCATTCCAAGAACCACCATCCCGGCGCGGCATTGACTCAAACAACTGCCGCGCGTCAGCGAGGCTGCCGCAGGCAGCAAGAGACTCGATTGCGCGGTTCAACAGGAAGGTGGGGACTGATGAGCGGGAGGTGGAGGGGGAATTGGAGGAGGCGTCAAGGTGGGCCGCGATACGGCGGGCGGCCGAGAGGGAGCGGTGGGAGGTGGCCAAGTGGAGGAGAGATGCGTAGAGAGAGGATGGAATCGGGGAGGAGGACCAGGCAGGTGTGAGGGTGTCTAGGGCGGCAAAGAGGCGTCCGGCAGCTATGTGGGAGGATATTGCAGACACGATTGCGGCGGAACTGGAGGTGGCGGCGGTGGCCATGGCCGCGGCCCGCGGGAAGGACGACGAAGACAGGACAGTCGAAAACTACTTCCCACAACCAGTTGGGAGTCCATGACCTATCTGGAACGTCCAAATGCTTTAAGATTCGTGCAGTACTTTTCTATTTGAACCCTGCAGCTCACCAGCTCTTTTTTCAGGAACCCCAATTTCATTGCTGGCTCTGCATAGGAGGGACGTGTCCTGTACACTTCTCGTTCTCATGGATGGGAGTGCTTGATGGTAGCAAACAATGGTACACGGGGATGAAACATTGAAACGTTCGACTTTTTTGTTTGAAGAAATTTGTAACCTTTATTAATTAATCAATAATGGTTACATCTTCCACCAATTGTGGATATAGAAATAACTGGTGACCTAGCTATGTTACGTGCCGCTTTATGAGAGTGGTGTTTCCCTCCCGAGATCATATGCTCTAGTCATATGCTCCTGCTAGATTAATTTTTATGAAGAAATAGTAAAGCATTACAAAAAATTCTAATTTTTTTTGAGATGAACATATATGAATCTTCTTCACCAATTGCTTTCAGAATTTTTTTTGAAATGTTTACATGTTTTTCAAATTGTTCATTCTGATAAGAGCATATGAGATCGAGAGCCATTGTCAATTTATGTCGCCTTATTTGCTTCTATTGGGCAATGTGTCAGTCATGTCGACTCAAACCCTGCCATGATCAGTCGACATTCCTCCAAGGAGGCCGTGCTGATCACCCGATGGTTCCTCGGATCATAGAGGGCTTCCATAAACTCCATTGAATCTGTCTCTATGTATAGCTTGTTGCATCCAATGTGTTCAGCTAATCGGACCCCATCCCACATGACTTGCACTTGATTATGCATTCTTACCTTGACGGTGGCGCAAAGGCAAATCAAAAGCCAGAGCCAAAGCAAAGCATAATATGGTGGAGGAAATTAAGGACATCCGTGAAGATTAAAACGGCCATTCTTGAGTAGAAAGGTGGAAGTAGTTTCCAGACAAAATGCTGGGTCATCAAGGTGAAATTTAAACGCAATTCCCACGCATAAAACTAATAGTAATTTAAATAAGTTGGGACAATGATAATTATATTTAAAGTTTCACTGTTACGAAGTCCTGTAATCATAAAGAAAAAACAGAGGGCCTCAGCACTTGTATTTCTGGCAGGTGTGTGTTTGCCATTTTGGTCCTGGGTGCCATTTTCAGAGTGTTGTAGACCCGTGTGGTGCCACCGGAGGATATCTTGTCGAGTGGCGTGTCTTTTCCACCGGAGGCACGGTCTGATAACTCGACAAGATATCCACCGTAGGTTGACAGGGCAGAGGCATCACCGGTAGGGAGTAGTGGTAGATCGATGCTAGTAGTAGCTAGTACTAGTACTACTAGCATACACGTCAGTAATAGTAGTTCCAAAGAAAAATGAGAGCTGCACGCACCAACAAGATACCAATGCGTGTGGGATATATTTCTCCCTAGTGCGGTAGTGCCATCGCAATCTTTCAGATCGTTTGCCGACGACAGCGATCCCTCCCTTCTTCAGGGTCTTGCAAACCATGTTTAGTTTAGCACAAGCAACACCATTTTTCAAACTCTGTGGTTCACATGCATTCTATGGGCTCCTTTCTGCTTGTCAAAATGAGAAGACGGGTAAGAGAGACACGTGTACAGTCCAACAGTGATCACAAAGAAATGAGAGAGAGGAGATGGGGAACATGTATAAAGGAGATGAAGCAACCATCCATCAAAAGCGACTGAAGCGTACTGTAACAAACAGTACATATGCTAGTATTTGATTGTGTCACTGATGTAACAACCAGTGCAAAAAGAAATAAAAAACAATTCGATCGATGTCTATTTCGGTTTGCCAAGGAAGAGACCGGAGAACTGAAGAAATAATGCTCATCACAGTGCAAGCTAGGGGTGGAATAGAAAGAAGCCGAGGAACAGGAAGGAAGCTGATCTCGGCCTGCTGTTGCTCCAACACCACCCACCAATCCACTGTGGTGCCGTGCGCTGCCAGACGATGGCATGTTGGGATGGCAGTGCCGTCGAGGCCATACATGGTGGTGCTCGCAACAGTAAGTAGCAGAGGGGGCAAGCTCAGCGGGCAGAGGCCAGAGCACATTCGAGCCCCCAGGATAGATAGGCAGAGGAGTGGAAGACCCACCCATGCCCGATGCAGTGCGAAGATAGGTTATACCCAGAGCCTCATGGTAATACTCCTATGATGAAGCACGCATTGCTGCAGTTGAGAGCTCAGATGGAAAGTTGGACTGAGTTAGCGTATGCAAATGGAGGGAAAGAATCTCCAGAAGATGGGTAGACATGAACCTGTTTTCCAAAAGAAAAAATATCAGAAATATCAAGTTTTAAAAGTTATGAGAATAGTAACTAAAAAGTTGCTAGCTATGAAATGTTGGTAATAAATATGACATCTGCTAGCTGCGAAAATACAGAAGAAAAAGTTGCAATATGAAGAAGCCTACAGTACAAGAGTTACTGAGCTTGTTGTGCAGAAATTCATTTTGTGATTTTTTAGCAGGTCACAAATGGTGCATATATGTTTTTACAGAAGTTTACCAAGACGATTTTCTATCCACTCCCATGTCAAGCACTTTCCCATGCAAATCTAGGTTAATAACTTAATATCATGTTAACTAATTCAGGAAAGAAGTTGGTACCTACCAAATTTTTTTAATTCAAACACACATGCATGTGCTGAGTTGATAGTGTAAGGACACTCGTTGGAGATCCTGTCGAGCTGTTCCCTTGCTTACTTTGTGCCACACAGAGGATGCAGATGCCGAACTGCGTCATCAGGACGTCACCCGAGCGGACGGCCCCACGGAAGCTCCCTTCGTATGATCCGTGGGCCTTTCTCTCCGGGGATTTTAGGTACCCACCCCACCTCTACGTGTGCTGCTTCTGCCATGCCACCACCAGCACCACGCCACCACTTCATCTGCATGCACCAGGGAGGCTTCAAGTGGTACATGGACTTTGCATAATCTTACATGGGCATGGCCTGCCATAAAGAGACACAGCATGCATAAAATCCCTTCCTAAAGAGAAAAGGTAGAATGAAAGTGTAGCGAGTAGTGTCTAGTGTGTGCGTGCATGAGTGTGTGCACCATGAAATGATTGACTATCATATCTCTCCTTTCTTTCTTTTATATGAGGGCACGGATTGAGCTGTTAGGATACTTACCTGGAAGATTCTGATGATCAGGAGGGTTGTTAAGCTTGTAGACTGCATGCATCAGGATAAGCATCTCACCAAATATTAGGGAGTAACAGTGGTTAGCATATCACTGAAGAGATTAACAGCTTATCCAAACTGCGTCCACCCAAATTAATCCGCTCTGCCAGCTGATACATAAGCCTCCCTTCCATAGGCAGACGTGTCTCTTACCGATGGGCTACGGCTCACTTAGCGCGGTGGTGTTTTACCAAAATACTCAACAGCTTCGTGTCACTGTCATGCATCATTGTCATAATGGTGAAGTCCGCCAAATTATCCCTGTCTCTTGCTAACTGAGCCAGCGAAGTAACTTGAAATGATTGATGAAGCAGTTCGCAGACATGAGCACAAAATTGATGGGCGAAAAGGATACGGGAGGAGCTTGAGTGGCTTCATCTCCAAGTGATGCACTTTGTACTTTGCCACAACTCCACTGAACTCTCTGCAACTTGCTCTGCCCTTGGGGATTATAAAAATGGTCAAGATGTACAAACGAGCATATGGTTGGAGAAGGCCGGGTGACGACTGCGTGACATGAGGATGCAGCCATGCCCAGACAAAATTTATACAGTGGCTGCACTCACAAGACCCACTACTGGGTCATAGGACGCCTCCTAGCCATTTGTGCTGGTAATTTCAGAACACGGTTGATGATGCCCCCATTGTGTTGGACCTGACCTTTCCTTCACATATCGTATTTTTTGCCAAAATGGCCTCTCGGTAGAACTAATGGTGAATCTGGCCCCCGGACAAAACTATTTCCAAATATGGCCGCTGAGTTCGGCGCCAATGGCAATGGCGCCGACGTTGTGCAGCTCGGCGCCAACCAAAACTGGCACTAGACCGGCCAAAGAGGTCGGCGCCATTGCCATTGGCGCCGACCCGGCTTCGGCGACAATTTGGCCTGGCGCCGAACTGCACAACGTCGGCGCCGTTGTCTTTGGCGCCGAGCCGAGCGGCCATATTTGGAAATAGTTTTGCCGAGCGGCCATTTGCATCATTAGTTCGAGAAAACGGCCAGATTTGGCAAAAAATACCACATATCACCCAGTGAGAAGTTAAGCTGTCATGATATGGGCAAAGAAATATGGGCAAGTCAGTTTGACAATAGAGGGAATCACAAAAGGGTGAGTCTAGGATAGCCTTCAGACACCAAAAGAATTTCTTGATTGTTCTAATATTTTTGGTTCTTTTACTAACTGGTTCACTCCAGATAAACACTTTGACTAAGATGAACCAACACGGCTAATGTACATTATTCAAACTATTAAAAACTGAAGAATGCAGAACATCTGGTATTGCCTTCAAAATATAAATGATGCACGCAAAATATTTCATTATTTTTTTTCAAAATTTCCCTGATATGTTGGGGCTGCGGAACATATTATGCACTCCGGCTATAAAAATCATAAGCATACATAGCAGCGGTCAAAACTAAATCAAGGTGCTATTTGTTGGTTCAAACAAATCCAAGGTACTATTTGTTGCATGATTGCTTGATATCTACACGATATCCAACACACATCAAATAAGAGAGTAAGTCAAAACTTCTGTCTAATCAGCGCCATAATTTTATTGCAAGATGAGGTTTCACATTAATTGCGCGTGCAACCTAAACAAGCCAATTCTTGATTCTGTCATCTCACCTAGCTCGTCATTCACATCTCGGCGCGTGATCTCAGATATGGATGGACATATGTGAGAATTGAGAAAACCCCAATCACATGATATTACGCTATATTGACGGTTCTCTTGGGCAGACATGGTATTTTGAATTGTACCTAAAGTAGCACACAAGCATTATGTTAGATTATGGTGCAAGAGTCTGCCATTGACACTTTGGATGACATCGTTATGCTAATGAAACATATCCAAGAGGAGTCAACGATCAGATGCATCCTCAAAAGGCTATCCTAACTAAGGACACCCAAACCAGCATCATTGCTAGACAAGAAATTGTCTGCTTGCTATTCAGCTTTGTAATAAAATATGTACAGCATGATGACGCACAATGCATGCATGCATTGATGGACTCTGTTAGTTCATAACTATCCTTCTAAATAGTACACCAATTTGCAGCAAGTCCTCTGAACATCAAAGATGAGATACTCCTCTGTCCAAATCCAACATCAGTCATTGCATAGCATCATAGTTTCCTCCATATAAAAAATAGAGAGGAAGAAAAGCATGGCACTTAAGTTGGCAGGCTTCTCAAAGCAACCACCCTTCAGCCGCCGCAAAAACCTTTCAACACTCCTTGAATTGCAAGTCTCTCCCTCTCTCTACATACAAATATATACACGCATACAGCCCCTATAAATACCACTAAGACACACGTGAAGCAAGCACCCCTGCTTTCATCTTCCTTCCTCACGGCCTTCCATCTGCCTCTAGTCTATATACTTCTAGTGTCCTTGCACCCCAGCATATATGGGTGGATCTACAAACCTTCCTCCTGGTTTCCACTTCTTCCCCTCTGACGAAGAACTCGTCGTCCATTTCCTGCGCGCAAGGCCTCTCTCCTCCCATGTCGACCTGATATTGTCCCTACCCTGCCTCTGAATCGCTATGATCCATGGGAACTGAATGGTATGCAGCTAATACTTTCTTTCACAATCTCTTGTACTTATCACAAGTCATAGCATCATATCGTTAATGTTGAGTCCTGATACCGACAACTCTTTTCCAGGCAAAGCACTTGAAGCAGGGAACCAGTGGTACTTCTTCAGCCATGCAACACAGAGTAGGACCTCACGAAATGGGCAATGGAATCCCATTGGTGCCGATGAGGCAGTAAGTAGCGGTGGTTCCAGTGTTGGCCTCAAGAAGACGTTCATCTTCTCCATTGGACAAGAGCCCTTTCAGGCGAGCAAAACCAACTGGGTTATGCATGAGTACCACTTACTTGATGGGAATGGGAGTAGCAGCCCTTCAGGCAGTTCACGCAAGCGGTCCCACAAGAAGAAAGGCCACTCAGACAAAGTGAGTGCTGCATACATGTTATTGCATTTAGCATTTGTCTAACTATGCATTTAGCATCATTATGCATCACAAACGTGTCCAACATGCATGGATGATCATTGCAGGAATCCAGCAATTGGGTGATATGCCGGGTGTTTGAGTCGAGCTGCAATGCGCAAGTGAGCTTCAATGAGGAGGACATGGAGCTTTCATGCTTAGATGAAGTGTTCCTGTCCCTAGATGACTATGATGAAGTCACTTTGCCAAAAAATTAGAACCCTTGTTACCACGGTTCAGAGTAGGTCTCCTGCCTATCATGCATCTGATCATGATGATTCTCATAAAAAAAGTTTCTTTTTCATGATCAGATGATCTGTTAGGCGATAAACCTGATTCACTCCAGCTAGACCAGAGATGTAATTATTCTCCTCCAAGAAGGTGCATGAAACAAATTTAATATGCATTAACTACTACGGAATATTAGTGTGTAATGGATACTCTTTTCTGGCTAATTTATTCTTAGTAACAAGGAAGTGTCCTGGGTGGTCATTGTATGAAGTCAACAGTGAGCACCATAAAGTGGCTTCGGGGGTTTAGGACTGGTTTTGGAGAGATGTAGGCAATGCTTGTGCCTGAATATTGCCCTTCCAACTCATTGTGTTTCTATGTGTTGTGAACGATGCTAATGTGCCCACAAAGCAAAAGGCCAAACAGGGTCAGACATATGCTTTTAGATCACAGTGACAAAAAAGAAAGCATGGTTGGAACTTGTGCAGAATATTGCTATTGATGTCATCAGTGAGATAAGCTCCAAAAAGGCAATAATGTACATGTGTGTGCATTGCAGACAGAAAGTGTGCATGTGTGGAGAAGTGGTACCGCCGTGCACTGCTAAGACTTGCCAAATCAGTTACCTGATAATCAGGTAACCGCTGAAGTTTCTAAACTTGTTTAGTTGTTTGCAGTGGACACTGCATAGTGCACTGGCTTTAGATCAGTAATCATTTTATAGTAACTTTTACTTTTTTTAGTACTAAAAAGGTTATTGACTTCTTAATCCAACCCCACAAATGCTATGATATAATTCTTGTCTGTCCTAAGAGAAGTTGGTAGTGCCTCCATCCATAGTTTCAGCATGCCTGTCGTTACTTTTAATGGCTTGAATGCATGCTGACATGCAATAGTCCATCATACATAAGTGAAGGAGAAAAAACATGGATATACAAAGAGAAAAACTAAACTAATGATAACTATGTTTGTGGCTTACATGTGTTATCATTTGAGTGGTTTATGTAATTTAATTTCCTATTGATGTACAAGAAGAGATCGATGTGAAGTTCACCTTCTGACATTAACAGACAAATAGAAGAATATGAAGTTATATGTTTCAAGTCATTTCTCTACATTCTCTGAAATCACAGTGTGTAGTCATGATATTTGCTCAGGCCAAATGCGACAAGAACATATATAACTTACAGAAAAAATCCATCGTTTTGAACAGTAATAGGAATATAGGATCTTGATATAAATGCACCAAGAAAGTAACAGAAATCATAGGAAGCTTGGAACTAACCACAATTGAGAACCTGGCCCTTGAGTAATCATCTAGTGACGAAGAGATGACACCATACACCAAATAATTCTCCATGACTCCCTAAAAGGAGAAACGGTATGCTGATTAGCTTTTCAGATGTCAGGCCTTTCGAGTCAAACTATGAGATATAAAAGTCAAATACTAGAACCTGAAGGTCCGTTGGCATTGAGACTTTACTTGAAGATCCTACTTTGTACCCTTCACAGGTAAAAGTCATTTGCTAGTATGAGCATGTTTAAACTATTAATAGCACCCCATAATTTATTTTGTCTAAGTGGCAATACAGGGTAGTTGAAATGAATCAGTGATTACAAGATAAGAAAGCAGAAGAGCTCTTGTAGACAAGGTACACCAACAAATCAACAGAGTCCCCTCCGCATTGAAATCTAATGACACTTAATGTTCAGAAGGAAAAAAAATTATGTACGACTGGGTTCTAGTCATTTAGAATTTGAATGGAATTGCTAATTAACAGTATATCCCGTTTTACTCAAAAGAAATAGGAAAGATTCCTCTACGCTACTTATCAGTACCTATGTTTAGTAAATTTGTGCCCCAGTGATCTCCACACAGTTACATTAATTTCTGTAGAAAGGTTCCATAACATAGTGCACATCAGCACATGCTTTACCATGTAACCATTATCCCAAGTAGTGCGTATCATTTTCTCAAATGAGCAAACCACTCATGGAAAAGATTGCTACTTTGCTAGCAAAGCCAATTCAAAGGGAAATTAGGCAGGACAGAAACCAAACCTTTCATACATTACCTACTGCAATGGATAAAACAATCAAGAACTTTCTAGATGAGTCATATCTCTGTTACTTTCAACAAGTATACATGCTTTGTTCCTCAGGTGAAGTTACGCATCAACTACTAAGTGAAACTTCATATGGGGCCCAGTGTTGCATGTGCTTGTCTTCTGTTGGACACCAATTATGTCCATGATAGAGATGAACTCGTCGATATGTGTGGCTAGTGGCCCAGTCTGTTTCAATCCTGCCAAACTCATTATGTTTAGATGGCAGCAAAGCAACATAGGACGACTAGAAGAGTGTTCCTAGAAGAACGGGGGCACTGAATCTGAAGGGAACAATTCAGGTTAATTAGAGGATGAGGATCAACAATAATCTCACTAGCACTTTACAACTACTGTGGTGCCATCTCAATATTTCCCATTCTCCAGGACAACACCTGACAATTTGCCATGAAACACATGCAGGACTGAACTTCTGAAACGCTACATCTACCTAGAAGTTTGGTTTCACTTTGTGTAATCGAACGCGCATTGAAGAACGTGCTTAGATTTTCAAAAGTGTTTTCTGATAGCTGGCTTCAACTGTTTAACAAAATGACAAACCACGAGCACAAACACTATACATCAAAGCAGAAGAACAGGGATATGTGCAGACCAAGTTCAGTAACTGAAGAACAGCACAGTGACAAATGTCATCTTTGAGCACTGACCTCCACTATCCTCCGAAGCCGCTGATAGTATCACTATCAGTTATAAAGAGAAGCGTGGAAATCATAGTGACAGACACTATAATCATGTCGAGAAAGATCAGGTACCAACCAAACTGATTGCAAAGTTTGAACATAACCCTAAATTTCTTAACCCACATTCCAGCGACTTCTTTTTTCAAAATCTCCCCCTCTGCTTCCCCAATTCGCCTCCTGTTACGGAAGCCACGGCTCAAAGGAACTCTATCATAGCATCCAACATGACGGGGAACCGCAATTTCAGGCAAGTAAACCTCACAGCGAACCACAATTTAAAGTAAGCAGACGCGCGCGTGGGATCTCTCTGTTTGGCGAAGATACTGACAGATGAAAAAAATATGAGCGGGATTAAGCGGGTGAGGCCAGTGTTCTTGGGGCAGGGCACCTTGCGGTTCGTCGGGGGCAGACTTCGCCGGAGTAATCGCCCACCGCCACCGCCGGCTACAAGAGGCTTCTCCTAGAAGGTACTCAGGCACTCAGCCCACGAAAGGAAAAAAGAAAAGAAAAGAGAAGAGACGTGGAGAAATAAAGGCCTCGGCCCATGAACCCATCAGGCCACCCATCAATTAGATTGTTGACACCACCCACTCGGATTACGCGTCCATAGCTGGATCCCAGGGCGTTGCCGCCAAATTTCGAATCCGACTCCGGGATGAACTCGACGAAGCTAACCGTGACCGCCACGCAACCACACGCCCCGATCGATATTATCCCCACCGATCCTATTCGATCTCGCTCTTCCTCCACAGCCTTTCTCTCCACTTCTTCATCTCCACACAACACGAGCTCCGATTCTTGATTCCGAGATACAGACGGCGATGATGGCTCTCGCGTCAGGGTTCTGCGCCAGCTCCGATTCCGTCACCTCGCCGCCGTCATACACCCCGGGTACGCCGTCCTCGCCGCCGTCCCACTACGGCCTGATGCTGATGCCGACGGGCGCCCCTTTTTTCTTGGGCTTCGTTGCCGGCGGCAAGCCCTACTACGAGGATTACACGCCATCCAGCTCCTCCATGGATTACTCGCCGTCGAGCCCTCTGTCACGCGGCGGGTCGCCGGATTACACTCCGTCAGAGTCCTCTGCTGATTCACCTTACTACGCCTCGTCGACTACTCCGAGCCGCGCCTATTCGCCGGATTACACGCCCGGTACGCCGCCTCGGTCCTTCCTGGAGTCTGACGCCGAGTCGCGGATGCCACCGGACTACACGCCCAGCACGCCGTCTTCGTCCCGCCAGGTGTCTGACGCCATGTCGCCGGACTACACGCCCAGTACGCCGTCTTCGTCGCTCCTGCTGTCTGACGCCGAGTCGCGGGACTACACGCCCAGCACGCCATCTTCGTCGCCCCTGCTGTCTGACGCTGAATTGCGCATGTCGCCGGACTACACGCCGTCGACTCCTACCAGTCACTCCGCGTCGCGGGATTACACGCCGTCGACTCCTACCAGTCAGGCCACGTCGCCGGACTACACGCCCAGTACGCCACCGCTGTCGCCCGTGGTGTCTGACGCCGAGTCGCGCATGTCTACGGCTCGCAGCCGTCACCATCCGTACCAGAGGAGCGGCGCCAGCACGTGCTCCTCGCGCGCCAGCCGGATCAGCCGCAGCAGGCATCAGCGAGCCTTGGGGTTTTAGACATTTGTAAAAGAAGAGATATTGGATTCTCTATGTATAAATCTTAGCAATTGTATTTCTGCTTGTCTATTTCTTCGAAAATGTTGTATTATTCTAAATGATTAACTAATATATGTGCATCGAACTTGTAGCAAAGATTTGAGATTATTCTTGTTATTCTGTTCCGTTGTTGCTTCTCGTATACGATGGCTTACAGTTCTTCGTTCCTGAATCCTGACTGATGCAATTGTTTCTTCAGATCAAATCTCTATCCAACTTCAGTGACATGTGTACATCTTATCTGCTATATATTCTCACTCGGACCCAGCAACTTCAATTGACAGATTTTGTGTGTAATGTCTGAGCGAAGCATCTGTTTTCTGAAAAATTGAAGCGATCAATACACTGAATCGAGCATTTCTGAAGATCCCGCTAGTGTTCTGCGCCGTCCTTTGTGAAAACAGAGTTTTACCCTGTTGCTCAGATTGCAACAGACCAACAGTCGAAGGACAAACACCAGATTTGTGCAACATACCAGCAATGGATGGAGATTTGTACCTGTAATTTGGATGCTCGTTGTTAGGACGTTGCAGCCATGTTTGATCCGGAATAGGTCACTGATCAATTTACAGTATGGCCTATGGGGTGGTGGAAAGATGGTCTCTGAACCGACGTTGCAGCCGTGCTCTTGTGTCCGAGAATTCAAAACTTGAGCGCGTGCGGCCGGTTGTAGTCCTACGTACATCTCTATGCTTTAAAAACTGAAATTTCTAAGTTTGATTAGTTTCAAGTCGATCGATTAGATGAGAACCGGATGGTTAGGAGGTGGTTGTACCCGAGTTAAAATCTCAGTTTTGACTTTTGACGCTGATGTTTCTCATTTTGACGGAATATTCTTCAGTGGAGGCGACAATACTCGTCGACAGCGAGGCGTCTGTGATGACTTCGTCAATCTCAAAACCTGATCCGCCGGCTCAGTCTCTCGGAGGTGCTCATAGGGGTAGGATGTGCGTGTGTGCGGTTCATTGGGTGAGTGTATGCGCGTGTATATAAGTGTCTGCGTTGTACTGTGTTTCGCAAAAACAAAATCGATCGATTAGATCATGATCCGTTCAAATCAACATATTCTCTGCACGAATGATGCAACGTCGGAAATAATACCATGTGCACCAGAAGTAAAGGAGCTCCACCACACCGTGCTCATTATAGGACTAACCTACACTTTGAATCAAATTCTTTGATCACATAGGAACGCGCACACCACCATCCATGATTCATCGCCCTAGCCCTTGTTAGGACGCTGCATTCCCCACCTCTTTTCTTAATAAGGAAACTTGATAAAATGTTAGGTACTATCTCAGATGCAAGAACAGAAAGACTCATATGCTGCTCCTTCGTCTTCCTTGGACATTGCATGAGTTCCACCTTCCCGGTCATCCCACATAATTCTATGCAGAACTTTGAATAAATCTTATTCATCTTGAACTGTGTTGCAACTATTTTCAAGTGCAGTGGCGTCTTGCACTTCAGCCACCAAAGCACTCACAATACAAGGAAGGAAAGAGCATGCCGCTACAACAAAGGGCTCCCTCACATCTCTAATGATCACCCAAAAATTGCTTACATCCATTTATTAACATTGTGCGAAGCATCGCCATTTAGTTTCACATACCATAGGATTGGGATTCGTCAACTTGACTTTTCAATAGCCAGTCGGCTGAGCCGGTACCTTCATGCAGTTTTTTGGGCGACTCATGCAATTTGTTGGCGACCCTGAATTGACATATTTATAGTTGGATGGTCTTTTCATGTCTCTAGTGGCTCGATCATATCGCCATTAAGGCATTAACCATTTGAAATGTGGACTTGGTGTGTGTACTCTAATCCAATTCTGGTTAGATGTCTCGCCCATCATCGGACCAAACTGATCCCCACCGTCTGATTGAAGTAGTGCAACATGCAACATGAGGCATTACAAGTTTACAACATAAAACATGAGGAACGGCAGCATGCAACAGTACAACATGTAACTACAGCATAGGTATTTTCTCTACTACAACAACATATGAAAAATTGTGTTGTATCACAACAACCAGTAAAACATACAATTGCAACATCAACAAAAAAACTCGCCCGCAAATAAATATCGATTAAAAAATTAACCGTAACAATATAAAATATACAGTAAAAAGGTAGACATAAACGCATTCATCCGACAAAAAAAAGGGAACTCCCTCGCACCCTAGCCTTAAAAACCCTTATTTTGAAAAGGAAAAAAATACCCACAACGTTCATCATCCTCTCCTCGTATGCCCACTACTGTAGATCCTCCTTGCCGAGTGCCCACCTCAATACCTCATCGCTCAACACCTCATGGCTTAGTACGCCTCAGCTCACTATCTTACAGTCGGACATTCGCCAAAAATATGGGGCTTAAATACGTTTCCATTTTTGTGTTGAAGCTGCATTGATTTCCCAACTAACAAACATCTCTCACAACAATTTACATTATGATTGGGCTGGTCATATCTCTTAGCAATTATATATTGGTGTCTTTCATTTTGTTGGTGTTCTGATGGACAATATTTTTTTTGCAACATCATGCTTTGTTGTTCGAGTTTAATTGTTTCTCTCGATTTAGAAATATAGCAGCCATGTTGTAGTAGCCTTGAATCTTGGTTGTACTATATCGAGTTGCTATGTCGGGGCGGCGGCCCGAAGCTGGGTCATCTATTCTATCTATTCAGGCAGTGGAAATCGACGACTTTGACCTAAAAAAACTATATCGAGTTGTTGTAGCATAGTCAATTTTGTGATACATCTTCCATATTGAAATATTCAGATGCAACATAGTCTAGTATATTATTGCGGTAATGCCATTTTTTGTGTTGAATGGTTTTCGAGTTAACGGATCTTCAATGGCGTGCAACAAGATTTCCATTATTATAGTACAGTATCTTGGGTGTTGCATGAAGTACACAACCTTTTTGTTGCACAATCTATATTACAACTATGGGCAAGAGGTCGTGGCATTTCAAGGTCCTTTTTGTTGTCTCCATTAACTTTTCTAACGAACTCTCATGATTGTGCGCATTCCGCGACCTCGTTTGGTGCAGAAACCATAAAACGCTTCTATTATCTGCACACAAAAAACGTGCTCGTAGCAAAATCTAAGGTAAAGTACGATTGCTCGATCGATCCGCCGTCCCATGCAAAGAGCAAAGTACGTCAACGCTATCCGAGCCCACATTCTTCAGAGCTTCTCGAATGAAACTGGTCAACAAATTAAGCTCTCGGTAGTACTAGAAAGGGATGTATCGTCCGAGAGAGGGTTAGTAGCAAGGGAGCTCCGATCTAGAAGATGCATGCACGCATCGATCGTTGGATCGGCCGAAACCAAAAGTAAACTTAGACCAGAACACCCAAGTGACCCAACATCACACGTGCATCTGGCACTCCTGCTCAATGGCCTAACTTTATCCTTAAGAAATACTGTAGTAGGAACAGAAGTACAGATCATAGTTAAGTTTAAGATTGTCTGGTCAGAATATAGAGATCGAGACAACCGTAGTTCCTTTCTCAGAACAACTAGCAAAGGTGGCTCTCGCAAATGCGAGGGCATCATCTTAAGCCCACTCAATGTTTCTGGAGACGTTAACCATACTAAATTTTATGAGGCGTCATCTCAAGCCCACTCAATGTGTCTGAAAATGGTTCTAGAGAAGTTAACCATACTAATTTCAAACTGATATCATTTCCTCGCTTCAGTCATAAAGAATTACAAACCATATCGAGCGTAGAATAGTTTATTTGACTACACCATGAAATCTGGTTTTGATTACATCATGTAAAATACATTCAGCATAGAAAGGTCTAGATTATGTTTTGTTTGAAATAATATTACAATTTTTGTATATGGTTCATTTTAATCTATGGGCGAATTATTATTTTAGATTTCCCAAAACACCATGTCGCCCTAGTCAGCAATCCGTGTGCAGGTGCACAGGCTAGTGATGTAAAAAAATATCAACTATTGTGATGTTTTGGGTAGCAATTATTTATGTGAAAACTATCTGCAAGGGCATCATCTATACCATATTGAACATGTCCACATATTTTATTTCAATAAACGAATACCTATTTGGAATATTTTCAGAACATATTTAACTTGTTGCCTAACATTAATTGCGACATTTCAAAAAATGCCATGTCATCATTTTGTAACGTAGAGCAGAGGTTTTCTGATTTACTTTTATTTCCTTCCTACTATTCCCAATTCTTCAATTCTTGTGAGCTAATAAGGTTGCCCACACATATATGTTGTATGCATTCACGTGACTGCACCAATTTAGATTGCTCATAATTAAAAAATATACATATCCTGACATAGGCACAAAAAAATTCCTCTCGGCATATCATCAAGACTCCTTAGCGTCATAATTTATGCCCAATACCTTAGGTTAATTATTTGACTCACCTATCTACAAGCGCAAATGTCAAATAAAACTTAAGAAACATTGATCGTAATTATTAAAATACGTCAATTAAACTCTTAAATAATGAAAAAATACACCTAAATTTCAGTTTATCTATGACCAATAAAGATTTTTTCTCCATTGCAGCTAACATTCTCAATGGAAGAAAAATCGTAGGAACAAATATTGTTCAAAATACTTTTGAGATTACTTTCAGCCTAAAGTGAATAGACATACGTTGTACGTACCAAGTTGAAACCTTGTGGATGAGTTGTTATCAAACCAATCGATAGGCTGTCGATGATACTTCTATAATAGCAGAACCATTCTCTCTAATTGTGAATCCAAACCCCTACGCACATCTTGCGTCTGATTTTTGTAATTTTTTGTTGACACAAACTGTGTTAGGAGGTTATAAACGATCGTGATCAAATCCAAATGCTTAACCCTGATACTGATCATGACAACGCGGATATTAGACTGGGCAATCTTGCCCCAAAAAATGTAAAATAAATATTATTATTTTAACACAAACGTTTCACTCGGGGTAAACACCTGGAAGGCGATATCATGTGGCCTAAGTATCTCAGTTACTCTATGGATACAATTATTTGCACAAATTAGTTGTGAACCATGGATGGTATGAAATATGATCATATAGTATTCGATCACATTAATATATTTTTATTACAGAGATACTATCAACATCTGATATTTCATTAACGGATAACCAAATAACAACCCGAGACACAAATAAAAACCTCCTAGGACCATCTACAGTTATCTCCGGAGCCATGCACATTTTTTATGCCTTTGGTTTGCAAAATGACTTATAGTAGTGTTAGAAATATTTGTTGTAGATAAATTTAAATTTTTTGTAGGTGCACCTTAAGATATATGGAAATACTAATCACCTTATATTTGCAACTAAATTATCTATGACAATTTAATACAGTGTATCGTTATTCTCACAAACTATATGTTTTTAAGGCCTTTGTGTTCTTCTTCGTTTCAGTTCTATTATCTATCAAATGCATTTAATGGATCAATAAATATCGATTATTGTCAACAAAATAAAAGGTGTATGCATACTCAAAAATAACATTTATAATAAAATATGTTTCTGGTAATGGTTTATATGATTCACTACTTATAGTAAAGTAATATAGTCCATGCTCGATTTTTTCTCCTATAATCAGTCATGTTACCTTGTATACGAATTTGCGTTTGTAATCTAGCATGCGCTTGCCTTGCTAGGAGCGTGCGTGATTCCTTTAGAAAAGTCCAGGTACAACACATTTGGTAATAAAATAGACCGATTATTGTATTTTTCTAAAACTGTAAGATTAATTTATCTTTTGCAACGTATGTATTTACTTATATATATTGCCATGCATAAATGATAGTCATATATTGTGCAAATCGGGGGTGACGTTTTGACACTCGGAGGCTTATGCTCCTTGTTTTTAAAATGCACATTAAAGGTATTGTGAGATGTCAGGAAATTTGGACAAAACAATTCTCATGTACATGTGGACTTTCTATATGCTAACAATGTCGTCCCACAGAAAACCGATATTTTTTGCATCGTGTACAAAAAAGACAAAATTTGGTGCTAAAAAATGCTTTCCACGAAACTTTTTTGTGACCTTTTTATACATGCCACAAAAAATGTCGGTTTCCCATGAAACTTAGCATGCAAACACAGAATGTCGAGAGATACGCGTCAAATTTTTGTTCAGGATTTTTGGCATTTGAAAATATTTTTTCCAGTGGCAAAAGCATATACTCTAATATCCAAATTAAATTTTCCATACAAATCATCTTACATTTAAGGTCGCCACCATGTTCTACTGTGATACTATTGTTCCTGGCATGTACATGCGTGCGATAGCTAGTAATAGTTGATCGTTCCGATCACTTCAGTTCTTTTGTATGTGTATGTTTTAGCTTGTAGCTGATGGCACGGACCAGCTTTGATGTTTTCGTTAATTTAGAAACCATCAACTTTCCTTTTTTTCTTTTCGCAAAAAAAAAGCTTTCCTATTTTCTCCGTGACTGATCAAGCTACCGGGATGTTACGGATTTAGTTTTCCTTTCCGTGTATTTTTTTTTTCTAGGACTCCTAGTTGTTTCCAGCCTGGACTATATGAAGGTAGATCTCCTCAAAAGAAATCTGGCCGTGATATGACTCCCAGTTTTTAATACTACCTCCGATCCATATTAGTGGGCACAACTTTGTCTAGATACACATGTATCTAGTCTAAATACTTAACTAGATACATATGAATTTAGACAAAGCTATGCCCACTAATATGGATCGGAGGGAGTAGATGGAACGGGACATTATTTGGTTGTACGTGTCAAAAACTGACTTATTTGTACCTGATTAATATTGTACGTAACTTCTCTATCTTTTAATCTCAACCGTCACAAACAAAATGAACATATCATACATTTATAACCCATAAGGATTAACGTGGTGGCTCGAAAAACTCCCTCATTTTGCTTTTAGTATATAATAGATATTGTAATGCAATAATGAATACTCCGAAAATTACAGCCGCCAAGCAGTCTTTGAACAGTTTCATGTTGCTGGCTTGGTCGCGCATGTACGTGCTTGTTTGATCGCAAAAAAAAACCACGCTTGGACTTGTGCACTTGTACTATTCTGTTGTTCCAGAACATGCTTCAAAACCAGGTTTTTTCAATAAAGAGAATATATTAATATCGTAAAGATACCAATTACATCTAATCTCTTTCACCAATATGAATACCCCTGGCACAGTGATCAATCACTACTTAACCACCACCCGAACATGCTTTATAACTGTTGCTTGACGGTCTCATGCACTGAAGTAAGTAAACACTTGATTATTTTCACTTAGCACTTTTTTTTTAATTTTCCTTTTCGGTGTGGTTCCAGTAGCGAGGAAGTTAGTTACCTAACTCGCTAGGGTCCAAAATGAGAGCTTTTGACAATTGGGTTTACCTCACACTCCACGTAACTTTTCTGTTTTCTGCACGCTGATATGATCGGTCGACTGGTATTTTAACGCGGCCAGAGACGGGAATACTAATTGACAAGGATGTCAAGGAAGAACGCACTCGCCAAATCCAGCAAAAAATTGTGGGTTGGAAATAAACCGATCGGACAAGTCAAGCACGTCAGTTCACGGCAAGTCAGAGAGCACTTCACCTAGTTCACAAATTACTACCTATAAGAAAGACGAGCGAAATAGCGAGCTGAGAGCGCTCCTGACACTGTTCAATCCACACCGTCCGGCGCCGATCCAACGGTTCGCACGGCAGACCCGTGCTGTTTTTGCAAGAACCCCCTCCCAAAACCAGATATTATCCCGCTGTCCACATTTACTCGCTACGTTGGACTTACTTGCAATTATAGGAAACTCCAAGGTTTGTTTTGCAAAACCGTCCTCAAAAACACCCTCCCCCTTTCTCTCTCGCGCGCGGCGCCGAGATCGCCGCGGCCGCCGACGCGGCGCGCCGCCGTTTCGCACCTCCCCGCTCAAATTGACGAACACGGCGAGGTGCGCCATCGCGTCCTCTACCTTCTCACAGAGAGCCGCGTGCCGGGACGACCGGCATCGCCACCGCCGTCTTCTTCTTCCTCGCCTCCGGCCGACGGTTGCCGCCGTCGATCCCGACGTCTCCGGCGACCATTTGGTCCCAAATCCTCCACCATCCGCCTCGCCGTGCGTCGGCACGTTAGACGCGCGTAACCGCGCTGCCCCATTCGCTCTCCTTCGACCGCTGCGTGGTCCACATGGCCGCAACGGCAGTGGCCATCCATGATGTCATCTCGGGCCCTCTGTCAGTTTTTTATTTCGTAGACGATTTTCATAATTAATAAGATCCTGCCCTATGGGCCCCACTGTCAGATTTTTCATAATTACAGAAGATATCAAAATTTGTAAAATTCATATCTTCTGCTCTGCAATTTATAATATCGCAAACAATAAATCAAAATTTGCATGAAAATGTATTTTTCCGAACAATTCTTTCTCACAAAAAAAATTAACAGTTTTCAATATTTCATAATTGCAAAAAACGCTGAAATTCGTACAAAAAAAACCTGTTAATCGGTGAATCAAAATAACACAACTAATATATCATAATTTGCAGGAAAATGTATTTTCCCGGATAATTCTTTCTCACCAACAAACATCCAATACTTCTAATAAATTTCAAAACAGACAACTAATATATCATAAATTGCAGGAAAATGTATTTACCCGGATAATTCTTTCTCACCAACAAACATTCAATATTTCTAATAAATTTCAAAATAGATTTCAAACAAGTTTTTCCTGAATTTTTCCAACAAAGATTTTCGCAACAAGTATTTTACCCCAGGGAATATTCAACAACACAAAAATATTATTTCCCCAAGACTATTCAACAATATTCACGAAAGTTTCAAATACATTTCATACATGTCTCTCCGATTTTCTTTTCCCGAACAGGTTTTGCTGCGTTGACTCGATTCAAATTGCGTAGACAGATACATAGCATATCCAAACCACTACAGCCAGCATGGCGTGCTACAAATTTCAAATTTACGAAATTTTCGAACTTTCCACACAAAAGTTGCACCGAATAACCATTGTAAACAAAAGTGAAACTAACAAATTTTTAAATTTAAGAAATTTTGAACTTCCCACGTGAACTACCAAATGTTCATTTTGTTTAAATTTTGTTGGGTTAGTTTTCCAGATAATTCTTCTATTTTCTCACCGAAGAAAAAAAATTCCAAACGGATTTCAAAATTTTAGATCGCATCGGGCACCGCGTGTGACCGCGCTAAAATTTCCAACAATATTATCCATTGTGAATTCAAAACAACAAAAAAATATCCGATCTTCTCCGCGATAATTTCTAGCCGATAATACTCCACACGACAAATTCCGGCAAATTTCAACATTTCGAATCCCGACGAGTGCGGCATGTCGCCGCGCCAAACTTATAAAAAGTGCTCACAAAAAAATCAACGCTAACTATGTATGGCAAAACAGAAAACATATTTGAACAATTCAAAGTGGTTAATATTTGGATGCAATATGAATGAACTTTCCCGAATTGTAGACTCCAATCCAAAAAAATATGCATTAGCACTAACTACGTACTTAAATTAAATATTATTTGGAAAATAGAAGCATATTTGAACATTTTGGAGATACTCCAAAACATATCGACATGCTCAGAAAAATAAATGGTACTAATTAATGTCAAAATACAAACACATTTAAACAATTCAAATTGACTAATATTTGTATACAATCTAAGTGGACTTCATCTAATTATGGATTTGAATTTAATAAATGCTTACAAAATACATATTCTCTGATTATGGAGTTATCTTAAAAATTTATGAAAAAAATACAAATATTTCTGAACAATGCAATTTGCTAAGTATTTCGAGATACCCTAAACGACAAATTCCGGCAAATTTAAAAAATTTCAATCCCGACGGGTGCGCCGTGTCGCCGCGCCAAGTTGCCTAGAAAATTTAAAATTGGCAAATATTTGGAGATAATTCAAATACATTTTCTCTAATTACAGTAAAAAAAATATGGCAACATAGAAACATATTTAAACACTTCAATTTGCCAAATATTTGGATATTCTATAAACTATATAAAAAATGCTCAGGAAAAATCAACGCTACCTACATACGGCAAAACAAAAAACATATTTGAACAATTCAAAATGGTCAATATTTCGATGCAATATAAATAAAATTTCCCGAATTGTGGACTGGAATCCAAAAAATATGCATTACCACTAACTACATACTTAAATTAAATATCATTTAGAAAATAGAAGCATAATTGAACATTTCAAACCGCTAAAATATTAGAGATACTCCAAAACATATCGACATGCTCAAAAAATAAATGATACTTATTAATGCCAAAATACAAACATATTTAAACAATTCAAATTGGCTAATATTTGTATACAATCTAAGTGGACTTCATCTAATTATGGAGTAATTTAAATTTAATAAATGCTCACAAAATACATATTCTCTAATTATGAAGTTATCTTACAAATTTATGAAAACATACAAACTAACAAAAGCGCGGCGCCACTAGTCTACGAAACAACCCGGAAAATTTACTGATCTTCGATCGATTTCAGATACGAACGTTGACATATCTATTATCTGTATTATATACTAAAAAACAATATAAGTGTGTTTAATAGAGACACTACGTTAATCCACATGGGATAGAAAATATAATCCGTTGATTTTATTTGTGATGGTTAAGATTACAAGAAATATATATTCACTGTCAAAGTCAAAAGGAATGAACATAACCAAGAACAAGAAGAAAATCTCGACGAGACGACGGTACGATCCATACCTTGAATCGGTAGGAGAGGTGAAAATTCACAAAATTAACCCTTTTGACAAACTTCAGCAAATAATAACCCTAATTCCAAAATAATTTTGAATCTAACTTTTTTGTCGCGCCCAGCGAAGCGGCGCAACACTCTGCGTGATAGCGCCCTGGTCTGGGGCGCTACAGCTGCCAGCGTGACAGGGTGGGGCCCAAAGGTGCGACGTATAGCGCCAGACACGGGGGCACGTCCGCAGTAAGCATCGCCCTGCAACATCCGCCGAACATATCGCCACCGACCTAGCGTGCTACTTGCCAAAAGGACAACCCTTGCCGATAGACCCTCGTGTAGCCCGTGAGATGACCATTTAAATCATCTTAGTCGACCAAAAATAGGTGCAGAAACTCACTACCCGTTAGATCACGACTCGGTTTATTTTGTACTCCCTCCGTCCCAAAATAAGTGTCTCAAGTTTACACAAAAATGGATGTATCTATACATGTTTCATGTCTAGATACATTCACTTTTTGATAAAATTAAGACAGTTATTGTTGGACGGAGGGAGTACTTTGCAAATGAGTGAAGAAGATGTCAAGTCTCCCATCGAGCCACCACTAGGTGTAGTGAAGGAAATCACAGATTAGCCTATATTGAAGAAATTATCCTTGACCGTATATTCTGGGTATTCACCAGACTCTACGGACAGTCCAAGTATTATCAATTGATGGTACCTTTCTCACTAGAAAGTACAAGGGCACTCTCCTGATGGCGACCGCAGACGTTAATAATCAGCTCTTTCCTATTGCCTATGCACTGGTCGAGGGCGAGAACAAAGATAGCTGGTTGTGATTCCTGAGTTGTGTGAAGATTGGAGTCATGAAAAATCATCCTGGTGTTTGAATCATTTCTTATCTCAACGCGGGCCTCCTCGAAATAGGCTTTCGCCCTGCTTTATAAATAAAGCAACGACCATCATACAAACATTGATACAAACACAACACCAAATGCCAGGGCAGCAGCACACACACAAGCCCAAAGAGAAAAGAAATGAAAGCGATGGCGAAACAACGAAACAATGAAGACCCTCAACCGCTGCGCCCCCCGTCTAAGTCCCACCACGATCCAAGCCCTCCGAAGCGCCACCGTACCAAGCAGCACCTTCAAGAAGGGAAACGCCGTCGATACGACGCTGCTGCCCAGACCAGCGGTCCTAGGGTTTCCCCCGGTACGTAGAGTATAGTAGACAGAGGATTCCCACAACGCCCTCCAGGAAGGGATGGTGCCACACGAAGGCGGCACCGCGTCAGGGTCAGACCAGCTAACAGGGATTTCTCCCGCCCCTGTCCACAAAAAAACCCTGGAGCAAAAGAGCACCACCACCCAGCTTCGCCGCCCACCAGCATGCGCCACCACGATCTTGCAGTCGTCATCATCAGTTGCTTCGAGAAACTGGCAAGCGGGCTGGATCCGGAGGCTCACGACATCTTTGGGGCGAGGGACAGCAGCCTCGCAGCCACGCGGGAGGAACCCACCTCCACCGCCGCGAGGCAGTCATAGACCGGACAGAGCAGCGGGAGCACACCAGGCCAGCACTGGCCCGGCCGGGCCCGAATGGGACTGTAAAGCTCCGGCCACCCTGCTGCAATAAGCAGGCCACAGAGCCGCCATCCCGTGACCCAACTAGTCACCGCCTCCACCTCCAGGGAGCTCCGCAGCTGCCACGCCCCAACCCATTGAAGCCCATCTGGGCGCGCCCGAGCCCAGCTGGGCCAAGGCCAAGCAGCAACCGGCGACCGCAGCGACCAAGGAGCTCCGCCGCGGGAGAGCACCGCCACCAGCTTCACCCGGTAGAGGAGGGGGCGGCGGCCGGCTGGAGTGGGGAGCCCCGTCGCCCTCGGGGGGGGGGGGGGGGGGAGGGGCGAGAAGGGGCGAGAGGAAGTGATTCTGTCTCTCAACGCGGGCCTACTGAGGTCGATCGAGATAATCAAGCAGTCGGCGGACTCTAAGTGGGGGTGGGCCGATCTAGAGTTAAGGTGGTGCATGAGGCATTTCTCCGCAAATTTAAGATCAAGGAGTGATTCAAACTAAGGATATTGATTCAAATATTCAAAAGGATGTGCACGCAGAACACTGATGTGAAGATGAATGCAATCTAGGCGCGAAAAGGTCGCCGCCCACCTAGCGTGCTACCCTAGCCGATAGACCCTCTCAATTATACTTCTGTTCATGGCCCTCTTCCGTGTCTTCATTAGATCCCGTCTGATATGATCCTAGGGTAGTCCTGTGTAGAGCCCCTTAATTCTGGCAATCGTGCTGGCCATTACTGGGTACACTACCTTAAAGTCTAGTGTAAGCCAAGACTTTTGCACTGTCATAGCCGCAATAAGTTGCTCTTAGCACCTACGGAGTCGCATTGTTTACTCTCAGTGGGTTGCTCGAGGAGCCAATTCAGTTTATTAGTTTCAACTGTGCAGATCATACTTTAATTAATGTAGCGATCTTTGTCTTGTAAGGAAGATGCTCTCTGTGTCGTGGAGCTGCAGCGCAAATGTTGGTGCTGTTGGAACATTGGCTGAAAAAGGGATTCTCTGAAAGAGTTTTTTTTTTTTTTTTGAAAGGATCTTACACTGCGTACTCAACCACAGGAAAACACAACAAAGTACAGGAATACGCAGAAATAACAAACCGCAGAACACAACGCAACAGCAACAAGTGCTGAACCACCGCAAGAGCCTGAAGAAGACCTCCATCACCGAGCACCGCCAGAGAAGAAGTCGCGAGGCCGCCGCACACCCCAGGAAGGAAGCACCCCACTCATGTAGAAGCCGCAGAATCCGTCCGCCGCAAGCGACGGAGTCGAAAGACGATGAACGCGCACGGCCATGCCTTCCACCTGCAACCACCCCTCTTCCATCGAACCCTGCGCTGAGCTCGAGCACGGCTTGCCGGAGTCGCCGCCGAGAGCACCTCGACCCCACCTTCTCCCCTCGCCACCACGGCCGGCCAGAGAAAGCCAGGGAAAGGCGAGGGCGCCAGCAGCGACCACCGAGACCCCAGAAGAGCACCTGTACAAACGGAGGAGAAAACCAGTGGCAAGCACCGGCACCCCGCCGCTCCACCCCCAGCACCCCCATGGCGTGGCCAGGAGCAGCCACACCAAGACGAAGACGGGGGCGAGGGACAAAAACTCCGCAAGCCAGCCGTCACCTCCGCCGCGACGACCACCCCTAGAGAACGAAGCCCCACCAGATCCGCCGATCCTGGAGGGAACCGCGCTGGAAGCTCGCTGGCACCGCTCCGTAGAACGCCGCCAAGGAGGAGATCGAGCTCCAGAAAACAACTCTCCTATCGGCGGTGAAGTCCTCCCAAATCCACCACCGAGGAGACCTAAAACTACCCTATCTACACGTCGGGAGACCGAGAGCGCGACCCCCACCACCCCCCGCCGCCGCAGCGACGAGAGGCGGCGAGGATCTGCTCCGGCTCCGGCGGAGGGAAGGGGAAGACTTTTTTCCGCCCTGGTCGCCTCTGTAGAGAGAAAGGGAAGGAGACGGGGACGGGCTGTGGACTTAGCTGTACTAATTCAGATTAACCGAAAATAAAGGGAGAAAAGGAAGGATCTAATGGATTATGCTTGTCTCCCTCATAATATCAGTTCTTAGATCTAATGGAGTAGCATGCGTACATAACCCTGTTAAATGCATCCGCTGCGAACGGGACAATCATGAGCAATAAAGGGTACTGTTCAGCAGCTCAAGAGTTGGACAATTCAGACAGTCCACGGTTGACAAACAGTATTGCATACATGTAAACAGTAGAGATTTTTTCCACTGTAACACCAAAAACATTTACCCACAAATGTCTACTTACAGTGCAGCAATTTGGCCCAACTCCAGTTCAGTATAAAACATTCAAAACTTGACCTCCTTTGGCTGGCCATGGCTCCTAATTTGTCTGAATCTTGCAAGCTGCAAATTGCAAATTGCTGCCACTTGCAGTCCTGGTAATTGACCAGGCAAACTGAAAGTAGAAGCATGCGTTTAGCCTCTCAATCCATTTGTTTAATGCTGCAGCCTCTTAGACTAGACATAGTGGGGAGTATCATATAGTGGTATCATGCATATGATACTAGTCTATGTTACTACCTCCACTATGGGTAGTAACATATTTGTAGTATCATATAGTATAGCATTAATTAGGTATGTTACGGTATCTATCTATGATACCACCATCATCTTTTTCATCATTAATTGTAGTGCCACATCATCTTTTTGCCAACATGTCACGCATGATACTAGTTATGATACCACCACTATGGCCAGTCTTAATTCGGCCATTCCAACCTGTAAATTCATTGCTCTCCGACCGGTCCCCAACTCTGACTGTCCCCATGTTTTCAGTATTCAACCTTCTCCGTTCCTCTCTCGCCTCATGCATGCTGGTCCAATCACCCGACCTTTCCCTTTCTACGACTATCACCAAAAGAGAAAGTTCTCCGTCTGCTCCGGCCTTTATCTTGCGGCCATGACCATGGCACACACCTCCTCTCTTGCTTCCTCCATCCTCTTCCTTCTCTCTCCTCTGATCTGAGAGAGAGCCCATATCCAGTACTGTGACACTTCCATCTTGTTCTGCAACTCGGACTCTTGTTGCTTGCCCATCATCTGCATCAAGTACAACCATAGCGGCCAGCCGCATCAACCGCAGTGACTCTCGCTGCTGCGGTCACCTCACGGGTTTCGTCTTGTGTTACGTTACATCTGTGCATCCCCATGGATTCTTGATGGGAGTGGCATGGGTGTGAGTGCCTGCACTGCAGCAAGTTATATAAGACAGCTTCTTGTATGACCGCGCACACTGCATTCTGGATTCCTCTCCTTGAAGTCCGAGATGCAAATCTGCTTGTGGTTTTCTTGACGAGTTCTCTTCTTGGAGAAAGGATTTTGGTACACGAGTGTTTGTTGTGTGGGAGTTCTTCCATTTCTTGATGGGTTCTTGTTGATCTCTCTGTGTGGAGGCAAAAGATGAGCATACCACACCTGTTCAGGTGTCCGATCAGCCTGGACATCTTCACGGACCCGGTCACGCTCTGCACGGGGCAGACGTACGACCGGCAATGCATCGAGCGATGGCTCGCCGACGGCCACCGCACCTGCCCCGTCACAATGCAGGCCCTCGGCGACGCCACCGCGCTCGTGCCTAACCGCACCCTGCGCCACCTCATCGAGTGCTGGCTCTCCGCCGCTAATACCGACCACCGCCTCGCGTATCAGTCGGGCACGGACGAGGAGCCGTCGCTCGCGGCGATCAAGCGTTGCCTCCAGTCCGATGCCGCCACCAGCGCCGCCAAGATCGCCGCGCTCGAGAAGGTCTTGGCGCTGGCGTCCGAGTCGGACGTCGGCCGCGCGTGCATGATCCAGCTGGGGTTCCTCTGCGTGCTGCTGCCGCTCGTCTTCCACGCCGCCCCGGTCGCGTCGACAGATCGCCGCGGCGCGAAGGCGGAGGAGCTCGCGCTGCAGTGCGCGCTCAGCCTCATGCCGTCGAATGCCGCCGCGCCGCAGCTCGACTGCGTCAACATGCTCAAGAAGGAGGCCAACCTGGCGTCCTTCGTCCGACTCCTGGAGGGCGGCAGCGGCCGGGCAAAGACTGGCCTGTGCCGCCTCCTGGAGATCATCGCCACGGCCGTGGCGACGCGGGACCTGGCGCTCATCCTCGCCGCCTCGCCGCGCGTGTGGCAGGCTCTACTGCCGCTCCTGCAGCAGCCAGACGGCCCGGCCTCCGACCGGCGAGCCTCGGAGGCCGCGGTGCGCGCGATCGCGGCGGTCTGCGCCGCCGAGCCGGCGCGTGGCAGCGCCATCCATCACGGAGTGGTCGGCGCGCTCTTCAGGCACCTGTCGTGGTGGGCGTACGGCAAGGGCGGCAGCGCCGTGTCCAGCGCGCTGGCGGCCGTGGAGGCGCTGACGGAGACGGAGGCCGGCCGCAGGGCGGTAGCGCGCGCCCCGGGCGCCACCCGGGTGCTCGTGAAATACGTGTTCATGATGTCGTCGAGCAACGACGGCAGCGAGCACGCGGCGGCGGCGCTGCTAGCCGTGTGCAGGGAGTCGCGGGCGGCACGGAGCGAAGCAGTCGGCGCCGGGGTGGTGACGCAGTTGCTGCTGCTGCTTCAGAGTCAGTGCGGTGCCAGGGCCAAGGCCAAAGCGAGGGCACTGCTGAAGCTGCTCAAGTCCAGGTGAATTAGAGTTAGTGCTGTTGAGAGTTAAGGATTTAGGTATTCTTGTAAGCTGTAAGTTTCTGCACAAGAATGTTTGTCAATGTCAATCTATGTAACTCCGCAAGGTCGGGGATGATGGATGGAGTGATCAAATCGAGCTGTTTCATCTTTCATTGCTGGAAACTGAAGAACTAGGTTCTGTGGTCAAGTAGCTTATTATATTTATCCTATCATCGTAGCGGGGATAGCTCAGTTGGGAGAGCGTCAGACTGAAGATCTGAAGGTCGCGTGTTCGATCCACGCTCACCGCATTTTTCCATCTTTTGGTTTATTTTTAGCTTTTCATTGCAGATGCTTTTTCAGAAAAAAAATCTTGATTTTAACATTGCAGTCTAGTGAACGTTAAACAAATTTTGATGTCAACCAGCTTTAAATTTGAACATGAACATCAGCCTTTTTTCATGAGAATTAACGAGGGGAACACCAGGTCGGGATCTGGACCTTTACTTTTCATCGACGGTTTACCAATGAAATTAGCCAGCTATAAACTCAATGACGTGACAATGTAAATGCAACGGCTCAGTACTCACAAAATTTCACATTTTTAACCAACTATAAATGTATTTTGACAAAGTGCTCCAGCAGCTAGTTACAGATTTCGTTTCACCGGAAGACATCCCTACATCTGTCACAGAAGTAAGAAATCATCATAACTACTATACTATGAGCTTGCGCAAACTGGCAGATTTACAGCACGTATTCTTATAAGATTTTGTATCGATTTACATCATGAGATATATAGCGGAAGCGACAATGACCTATAAATATACACCACTTCCAGTATCGATTTCTTTCCTCCGGAACCTCTTCGACTGTACAATAAATCAGCGTCTAACAACGTGAGGTTACAGGCGGTTGCTGACAGAACATCTTTGAGCATCTACCATGTCGTGAGAGCATTTATCATGCTAAACCTCCCTGAAAGACGCTTAGAACCTCTTCGGAGAACTGTAGGGACTCGGAAGTTTCAAGGGGCCGATGTCCTGCCAAGGGTCTGAAATTACCGGACTTCGCCGTGCCTGATTCAACGCATAGCTTGATGAAGCACCAGGCGAAAGCATTGGGTGGGGCGGCGATGGCAGGCAGCTCCAGTTGGACTGCTTAAATTGCCTCAGTGGGCTTGAGGATGGGGACACCGGTAGAGACATGTTTGTTCTCACTGGAATAGGGCTGCTAAATAGGTATACATATTTTGTTTAAGAAAAATATAATGCTACAATATGGGTAAAATGAGAATGGACTTGGTATACCCGTACCTGGAGTTACGGGGTGAAGGAACAGTTGTGGAAAATCCGGTGAAATCTCTCGCACTCACACCTATATCCCTGAGGGGAGCAATACTTCTCCGTGATGGAAGCTCCCTGTTAGACTGCAACAACAGAGAGGGAAAGATAAGGATGGTGAGCATTTCGGATAAAAGATACCATAAACGAAGCAAAAGATGACAGCTTTTTACTTGAAAAACAAAAATCCTGCAATGAATAAAGTCACAATTTGCTTATGAACTACTCCCTCCGATCCATATTAGTGGGCACAACTTTGTCTAGATACACATGTATCTAGTCTAAATACTTAACTAGATACATATGAATTTAGACAAAGCTATGCCCACTAATATGGATCGGAGGGAGTACTAATTTATAGCAGACATAAGAGGGTTTCGATGGAATTAAGCCGAAATCCCACAAAATTGATCTGGCGAGCATATTATCAATACCATGGCCAAAAAGCAAGAAGAATGCAGCTAGCTACTCCCTCCGTATCAAAATGTAAGATGTTTTAGCTTTTTTTGTCCCACACCTAGACATGTTTTAGTGCAAGGTTCAAATGAATATTGCATTTAAACATGTCTACATACATGTGGACCAAAAAGCCTAAAACATCTTACATTTTGATACGGAGGGAGTATTTGTTAAATTTGTCCAGACTTTGTCCAAGAAAATGCAAAGCACTCATGCCACGGAGTGACTATAAACGGACTTTTCTTGTTGAGGAGAAGACCAAACAAAACAGATATATACTTAAGAAACGAGTTTACAATGAGCAAAAGACTATACCACTGTATGCTTCCGATCTGTTGGAGCAGAAAATGCATTTCTTAATGCACTGGATTTTGCTGCTCTTACTGCTGGATGGTCCTGAACAAAAGGGTGGTCCAACAACTGACTTGCAGAGGCGCGAGATGCTGGATCACGTTTTAAGCACAGTTTCAAGAAACTTTTCCCCTCCTCGGAAAAAATATCTGGGATTTCAGGTATATCTTTACTGTTTGCGATCTTAAATATTGCAGCTACCTACAAGGTAAGATTGGACAAGATTGAATCGGCCTGTTATTTGTCACATTTACATGGATTTGGAAATTCAGTTGTTCAGTAGAAGCATACCCCTTCATACTGATGCCAAGGAGGTCTTGCCGTTGCCATTTCGATAATTGTACACCCCAAACTCCAAATGTCGACAGCTAGATTGTAACCTTTACTGTGCATAATAACCTGTGTGGTTTCCGGTATTAGGGAAGACTTCACTCACATGGGTACAATTGGTAATGAAGAAAATTGGTTTCAACATGGAGTGTCAAGGAAGGATGCAGCTCACCTCAGGAGCCATCCAGTAAGGGCTTCCTTTGAAGGAGCGTATTTCAGCAAAAGATGATATCTGCTTCAACACAAGTAATGAGATGAACAGGATTGAAGGGGAAGAAAACATAGACACGAATTTGTGTCTTAATGTATTTGCACGTTACTTTTATGGACCAAGGTCCATATGGTAGTATTAGACAAAGACCGAAACTATCTCCTTAAACATAGAATTGCTACCTTACAGATAAGATTAGATTGACAGTTTGAGTCATCGCATATAATGTAATACCATGCACCCTTTGACCAAGCTAGCTTGCCTCCCCGGTAAGAGTATCTCTCTATCTCTCCCTAAAACCCTAATACATCTGGCATCATCGTAAATTTTGGTCAAATAATTTTCTCCTTTTTATATAAGAACTTACATACTCGGTTTCATACATAGACTACATAAATGGTTTCATTTGAATGCCTTCCCAGAATGACAACAGCAAGCATCCGGCAAGTTTCAGCAATTCAGCCCTATTATTAACTATAACTGTACTTAGGCACTGTTCCATTTTAAGAAAAGGTGGAAGCATTCCCAGCCTTAATTTCTTCTAGGGCACTCAAACGAAATTGAACGTACTTAGAACCAAATAGGAAGCAATAGAGGAAAAAATCAATAGTTGAAAGGTCCCTCAATAAATACTAACTCGTATGATTGTAAAACTACATAGTACTACGCACACACAATGGAGGTAGGGAGGGGGATGGAAATGAAAAACTGCATACATGCTTAGCCATGCCAAAGTCAGCAAGTTTAACTTCGCCATTAGGGCCAACAAGTATGTTTGCTCCTTTAATATCTCTGCCAGGAAAAAGAATTATTAAGCAATTATTCAATTTTGTACTTTTGATGAAAAGAGTAAACAATTAGATAAGCTGTATATTACCTGTGGACAGTGTTCTTCGCATGCAAATACGCAAGACCAGCGAGAATTTGACCAGTATAACTGCGAATCACTGGTTCCTTGAAAGGGCCATACTCCCTAAGTAACTTGTGAATTGAGCCCCCAGAAACATACTCAAGGTAAATTGAAAGGGTATCATCAGTCTGTACAGAAAAGTACACAATTAGAAAGTTCTAAGTATAGCCAATTAGTAGGCAAGTAATTCCACATTTCTTTGGTATGATTAAGCGTAAAATCCTGGTGAAACCACTGCAAATTAGTAACCTGGTAATATTTCGTGTGCATGTCCCTACCATGCCCTTGCCACAACAGCAACTGTAAGAACCATATAAGATATATTCGCAAAAAAAAAGAACCATATAAGATATGACTTCCCACCTATCTCTTAGCCGTTATGCAGCATTGAATGGTATTCATTTAATCATTCTTTAAGATATCGTATGTTAGTATATGGGCAACTTAGCTACTCCATCGTTAGTTTAGTTTTATATGTAGGCAGGTTCTGTCCTCGACTTCTCTTCCATATAAATGCAACATTTCCACAATGTGTTCCGAGTATGACACAAGGTGTTATTTCGAGAGCAAGGACAGTAGCAACAAATTTCTATTATGGATAAAATTTATTATTTGTAAACAGAAGTAGAACTGAATTTCCCGCCTATTTGACTTTAACTACATATGTGCATGAGCCCTTAATGCACACATCATTAACTTTCTTTCAAGGTTATAAATACTTGACATCATTTCCCCTTACAAGTCCGCCCGTAAAAAACAAATGGATGGCACGAAAGAGCAATCAATTATTTGGATATGGTCACACATAGAAAAATGTGATGGTTTATCAAATAAAACTTACCATCTCACTTCCATAGTACTGCACAATGTTCGGGTGTGATGGTTGCTTGAGAATATCTATTTCCTGTCAATATGGAAATGAATAACATGTTGTTGAGTCAATTAAACAGGTAAGGTGAATATTGTTACTGTGCACATAAAGATAACTAAGCTAGCTGAATTAACATGATCAAGTAACCTGATTCAATTGTTTGAGTCGTTCTTTCGAATGTGGATCATCTGAAATAACTTGTACTTCCTTAATCGCGCAAAACTGCCCATTTTCACTGCATAATTGGTCATGATATAAGAGTTCTCGTGCAAATTGTTTTCTTAAGACATTTAGGTAATGCAACAAGACATTCAATCAATACCGACGATTCGGCACAAGGAAATATGAGCAAAAGAACAGCATGCTAAGTTCATATCCATTAGGCATTATCTCTTGAGAGTTAGATGCTACATAATCTGATATGTCAACTTCTAAACACATCTACTTGAATATTCAACAATTTATAAATACGGCACTAATGGATTCAATTCCAAATGATGATCAAATGGTAAATAATGCAATAACATGAAGAAAAAAAACATGATACCTGTTAAATCCAAGGTAAACTTGGCCAAATGTACCACTCCCTAATAGTTTTCCCTTTCTCCACTGTGACTGGAATTGCAAGCAAGGAGTGGGAGATGCAGGAAGAGGCGAGCAAGCAGTGGGAGATGGAGGCAGAGGCGATGAAGCACCGGAAGCTGGAGGAAGTGGCAAGGGATGAGGCGGGCTCCTCAAACCATTCAATGGTGACCTTGGGCTAAACCCAAAATCTCTTGAATGTACATTATTCATAGCAAAGGTATGGCCTTTGCAGCCAAGGGAAGGGCTTCTTGTTCTTGGATCAAATGTATCCTCACACCACACACGGCCCCGTGAACAACTGGCTTCACTAGTTGAAAGATCATCGTTTTGCAAATGAAGTTCCCTCACATTAGAGAAAGGCACCTCAAAAAACTTCTGATGCTCCCGGGGCATACTACGAGACATGAAGTGGTTGTCTTCATTGACGATCATAGGTGAGTCAGCTGGCGTTTTTCTTCCCGCGGCAAAAGCAGCCGGATCCATAGACCTAGCGATACACCAAGAAGTGAAGAACCATTACAAATATATCTCGATATCATTTTAAAATGAAGCATATCATTACCATAACAAAGAGCTACGAACGACGCGTTAAATCAAGTTACCAAATAAGAACATACTAACTTGGCACTGGAACAAAATCACATGCTATCAAATACGTCATGATTGAGTGCAAAACATAACGATAATCTTTTCTCATGGACATAATTTTTGCAAGAGAAGCAACAAATCTGCATTCCCACCAAAACACAAAGTTGTGCAACTATTTTTCAGAATATGTCTTGAACCATAAACCACTAGCACACTTACACACATTGGCATCTCTAGACATCCAGCCTACGATACAAACTTTACCAAAAACAGTGAAATGGCTTCCGACTGTACAGCTGGAACGACCATGGAAGAGGTCAGCAGCTGAAGTTGGTGCGAAGTCGCAATATTCGCTCCCACTCGGCGTTTTGACTTAAATTTCTAACCCAACAAAGCGTTCACACTAAACCTAATGCCTCTACATTTCGAATGAACCAATTCCGCGAATTCAATAACGGCATCGCATAAATTCAGCTTTAACTTGGCCAAACGTGAGAATTGAACTGGTGCGCAGGACAGGCCAGGGGAGCAGACTGCAAATTCGCGGAATTTAAGCTCTAAACAGGCATCAACAATCCAAGAATTAGACGATCAGCTGCTTACCTAGACGACACATGGTGATCCGGCGCGTCATCGGGCGAAGAAGAGCACACGCTGGACCCCGACAGCGAGGACGAGCAGCCCTCACCGGGCGCGGCCGCCTCACACGGGACCCCGCAGCGAGGGTCTCCGGGTCCGGGTCACTCACGGGGAGTGGGAGCTTGTACTGCAGCTCCTCTCCGCAGCACCGGCCGCCATGCCGCGCGGCCGGGAGTCGAGGCTGCGGGTCGCCGGGGGGTGGGCGAGGGGGACAGGTAGTCGAGGTCGACGGACTTGCGCGGGGAGGTCGCGGCGGAGGCGCCGGGCTTGGCCTTGGACCTGGGCCGCAATTTGCCGGGCCACCAGCCGGGCACGGGCATCGCCGCGGCAGGCTAGGCAGACGGCGAGCGTGCTCCCGCGCTGGTTGGGAGGGAGGGAGGGGAGGAGAGAGGCGCGCGCGAGGAAGGCGCGAGGTAGGAGCGGCCGACGACGACGCTTTAGGCGAGGAGGGAGGAGAAAGAAGTGTAGAGCAGACAAAAGCAGGGGGAGATATTTTTTTGTGGAGTTTCCCTTGAGGAAAAAAAGGTAGTTACTGCCCGTGGGTGGGTGGCAGGCAGCTGCGGCGACGGCGACGCCGGCCGTGGGATCCACGTGCGGCAAACGATGGTGACCAGCTGACGTCCGGGCCCGCGCGCCGGTCCGGCGTGTCAGTGCTGCCTGCCTGCGGCGGAGGGAGGCTTCGTGGCGGCTGCCTGCGGTGCGCGCGGCGGCTTGCGAAGCTGGGGCGGCTGCGCCTGGGGCCGGACGAGCCAGGTGGGTCGTGGGTGTGCGTGATCGTGCGCGCGTCTCCTTTTTTTTCCTTTTCTTTCTCCTGGCTCCCGTCTGGAGTCTTCCCGTGGTCTGGTGTGGTGTGGAGTTTTGGCGCTCGCGGGAAGTTTGGTAGCGCACGCCACGGCCACAGGGGTGAGAGCTGATGGTGCTCACGTGTTCAGCTAATTGTATTTTTGAAGGATTATATACCGATTTTTTTTAGAAATAAAGGGCAAAGCCCTAGTTCCATTGCAAATGAAACTCAGTCTTACAGTAACCAGTCACTTACAGTTCCCAGGGTGGGTAGAGTGTCGCGCCCAGAAAAGGCTAAAGATATACTGATTTATTTAGCGCGACAATTCTCGAAACGCTATAGCGGCGCAATATTGCGCACGCTATTTTTTATGGTACATGTAGAGTGCTAGTTTAGACGATAATTAGAGTGCATTAATCGACGGAGACACCGATAGTTTTCCACATTCTAGGAAAAAACATTGCGTTAGAGTTTGTTTGGGTAGAGCTCTAAATGAGGAATGGAATGGTTGAGCTTCCGCGGGGATGGAGACAACACCATTCGTAGAGCATCTCTAGTCGCGCTTCAATATAACGTCCTACAACAGCGTCAGACAAGCGATATGAGGGGCGTCTAGGTGAATTGCCGTGTATGGGGGGCGTCTGTTCCGGACGCGCCCCGAATACACCCTCCCACTAGTTTATTTTATTGACAAAATTAAATATTTGGCAAATTCAAATCAAATCACTTATATGCTTCATAGTACAAATAAAAAATAGTTTCATAATAATTAAAAATAAATATAAATTAGTCATACAATTTAAATAAATTAAAATTCAACAAGAATGTGGCAGCAAATCCTTTGCGTGCCCACAAATGTTTCATTATATCATTTTGAAGTTGATCGTGAACAACTTCATCGTGGATCTTCGTATGCATGGCGAGGAAATCCGCCCACTCCCCCGACACAAGGTGATCAATAACGGCGAGAGGACCCTGGTGATCATATAGATCAGTATCATGAATTGTCACTTGATAATTATGTTGTGCATGGTCACACAAGTACTCATGAACTCTTATATGTTGTGCATGGTCACACAAGGACTCGGCCTCAGAGGAGGAGAACCCGCCGGTCATGGGGGGAGGGGTTCAGGTTTTTTATAGAAATTTTCATTTTTTGAGATTTTTTTTAATTGGGTTAACATGTGAGCCTAAGTCGGAGACTGTCACCGAGCTTGCCACGTCACCTGTAGGGCATGTCAGAAACGCTGTCTAAATCGCATCAGGTCGCGCCGTCGCGGTTTGGGTTTTCTGAAATTTTTTTGGTAAAATGTGGTACCTAAAGGGAATTTTTGTGTTGACTGGTACCAATCGGTAAATTTTGTAGTTTTACGCTATTATCTCAATGGCAAACAAATCAATCACTCTCTTGTCGAAAGAACCATTCCAACTCCTTTGGGTGATGGAACTAGCCAGGCAGCAAGTTGGCTAGCTTAGCTAGACAGGAGAAATGAAAACTCGCAACAAGTTGCGTCCGCAGAATAAGTACGCTTCACTTAGTTTCAGTGAGCTCTCCTCCGTTTATTTAAACCTTCCCCCTCCCACTCTCGGCGCCTTTCTATATTTCAATCGATCGATCGCCAGCTCTATCAGACCCTGGGACAGTGTAGCGGCAGCAAAATCCAACCAACAAGGAGCCAAAATCAAGAGGAGAAACACGGCAACACGAGAGAGATATATGTACTCCGTAGATGGCGACGGCCGACGGGTACGTATATTTTAGACAGATGTTATGTCACACCTGCAAAAGATTACACATAAATCGATTCGATCGGTCTCCAGCTGTTGACTTTGTAGATCGACACTTGTGATTAGTAGTACTCCGTATTAGTTAACTAATTCTTCAATTCCCTTTACCATGTGACTTAGCTATCTCTAGCTAGCCAGCATGGGTTAAGTGCTAAAGTCAAGACTTGGCTTAGTTTTGAGGCTAAGTCCTACCTAACTTTCCTGACTCTTTCTACGTGCGTACATACCCTTGTCTCAAACCAGCTGACTTAGCATGCAGATGGGAGCTAGTACTTACTATTCTCTAGTTGTTCTGTCGGTGTATGTTCATTTGTATTGTAATCGTACCTTGATTCCGAAGTTCCTTCACCGGATATCAGGGGCGGATCCAGGATTTGACCATGGGAGGCGAAGAAGACATTGACCACAAAAGAGATACAACACCAAAATATATCGAGTCTTATAAGTATCTATGGATAATCAAATTGTAACAGCATATATTTCGCTATTGAAAATTAATATATATTTCCCCTTGTTTGAATGTAAATGTACGCCCTCGCCTATCAAATAACTCAATATTTTCATCAATATTGAGCTTTGCAGCTATTTCATTCCCATTGTATACAACATAAGCGAATCTACACTTCTTATATTCAAGATAGAACACAATAGTTATAAACTATATAATACGTACTCCCTCTGATCTGAAAAACGTACGGTTGTACTCGCTACGTGTTTTATCACGTCAATTTTAACTGATAGGAGGGAGTAACTCTTTTGCAGGTATATCTAAGAAAAAATAACTATTATATGGGATAATCAAACTAGCAACTGCAATAGCAAGTATGTACTATATCTGCGATGATACCTTAAGGGCGATCAATTCAGGAATTGCCGTGACGTGCGGTGGCGGCAGTTCATACTCGTCAGTTCCCAGGCGCACGGGAGGTGTGTGTTGTGCCTTCCCTAATCAGTAATCATCGCTTCGGCAACGCCTGAATCCATAATCCCAAGTCCCAGCGGCGACGCTCCACCAACGAACCCCATTTTTGACTTGCACCAACGAACCCTGGCTCCTGGGCTGGCGGCAGAGACGGAGAAATTAGTCGACTAGATCGTCGAGAGAAACCTAGTACGGAGTAGAAGTGTAGAACTGAAATTCCGATGCCTTTGCATGGATCAATTGATCGCTCTGCTGCTTTGCTGATGCTTCAATAGGTAGATATTGCTGTGGCCTAGGCCTTTAATGTATAGTTTGGGCTTAGCCCATTAAGGCTCAGCACGTTGGACACTTTATTTTAAGCTAATGGACGGAGATTAGCAGTTTGTCATCAAAACTAACGCTATGACCTCTCATCAACCCCCCACCCACCATCAGGGAGCCCTAATTAAAATTTTCAACACTCTAATTATACTTCATTACTAATTACTCATCCGTCTCACAATATGAAACGTTTTGGCAAACTAAAAATACCTAGATATCTGCTAATCAGCCAAAAAGGGAAGAATAAAAGAGAATAGTACATCAATGCTCCAGGGTCGAACAGCCGAACAGGCCCAATATGAATAGAAGAAAAGGAAAAGGCCCATCTATACCTATGTAACAAAAGTGCAGAAAGCCATCTAACATTCGGTTGCCCACGGAAATCACTAGAAAAAGGGTTCCCTTTGCGAAGGGAACCCAATGGATCGTGGCGTGATGACAAGTGTCAGCTTCTCCTTTCACGCGGTCCCCCGTGGGTGCTTGAATATGTGACAAGTGGTAGCACGAGAGAGTTTTGGTGGGATTTCTGCTTCTCCGTGCGGAAGGTTGTATGTGCATTTATTTTGTGATTCATTTTTTAAAAATGAAATATCTTGAGAACCATTTATCGAAATTACGAACCGTTTTCACTTTTGAGTTCCTCGCGTCGAGATCTTCAAAACTAGATCTCATGTTCATAGGTTTCGACGAACTTTTTTTTTACCTCCGGTTATGTATAGTTGTACAACCTGTTATGTGTTGTTGTACTCCAACTTCTCTGTATTTTGTACTTTCTTTTTTCTATACTTTTGTATGATGAGAGAGAAGGGATAGTGAGGTGGGAGGGCAGCCTTTTCCCTTTTATTTTTCTAAATCGAATTTTTGAAATAAAATATCTTGAGAACCGTTTATCCGAATTACGAACCGTTTTCACTTTTGAGCTCCTCGCGTTGAGATCTTCAAAACTAGATCCTATGTTGATAGGTTTCGATGAACTTTTTTTTGTACAACCGGTTATGTATAGTTGTACAACCTGTGTCTGTGTAGTTTTACAATCTGTGTTTGTACAAACTGTGTTTGCGTAGTTGTACAACATGTGCCTATATAGTTGTACAACTCGTGTTTGTACAAGCTGTGTCTGTCTAGTTGTACAACCTGTGTCTGTACAACCCGTGTCTGTCTGGTTGTACAACTTGTGTGTGTATAGTTGTACAACCCGTGTTTGTACAACATGTGTCTGTCTAGTTGTACAACTTGTGTCTGTACAAACCTATGTCTGTCTAGTTGTACAACATGTGTCTGTACAACCGTGTCTGTCTGGTTGTACAACTTGTGTCTGTACGACGTACTTTGTACTACTAATATTTTATACTTTGTAGTCATGTATTGTGTACACTCAGGTCTACATAATTTGTTTACTAGTTTTGTGAATTTTATAGTACGTACTTCGCACAGAAAAAGAGAAAAAAAGAAGGCTGCTTGTACGCACGCACGTACGCCGACGCGTACGAGCTGTACGCCTGTACGTCGGGCGGCCGGAGCAGCCCGCGCTATGGAAATAAAGAAGTGGACAGATGGAGCTGTACAACGATCGATTGAACATGACCGGTAGCACGCGCGTACACGGCTGGATGAGTACAACGATCGATCAAAAGTAGCACGCTCGTACGCCAGGGGCTTCGGAGGTGAGGGGTTTCCGCGCGCCGTGCGCGCACGACACGTGGCCATAGGTACGCTCGTTTCACGCTACCATTTCCTTTCGTGAAGGGTTATCTTTTTTTAGTCGTACCCGTTGCCCACACACAGCCCCATATGATTCCTGAATCATAATCGATTGATCGGCGCATTTGGCAGTTTGTCACTTCTGTTCCTTGGTGGCTCGACTCATCCCCTTCCGACTAGCTACGGGGGACGGCCAGGACCGGCGAGTTGAGACGACGAGTGAGGGCTGGGTTTTTTTAATTATCTTCTTGTTACTCCTAAATTCAAAATTTCTGAAATCTATGTGTTGTGGCTTGGACCATGCATCAGAGTTTCTCGATCAACTACATATTGGAAGGCGTTTATTTCTTTAATCCTCGTCAATCATCATTTCATCTTGATTAGGAATCATGATTTTGGTTGTGCAATGATGTAGGATGAAGAAAATAGAAGCAAATTGAAGATTTTGTTTGAGAAATAAAGGTAGATGATACGTTCGGTCGAAATTAAGCTATGTTGTTTTAATTTCATTATATCACTAAATTTAATTAAATACATTATTAAATTATGCTTTGGTTGTTTGAGTTTTGTTCAACTTTAGGGCCTATTTTGCATTTCACACCGGGTACTCAAATTCCTGGAGATGGCCTAGAGGGGGGACGCCAGTATTCTGGCATTGGAGAACACATACACCGTTAACGCTAACTCTGACCAGTCGAGTGTATGCTCTTTTGCCTGGCCCGCAGCTCTGAGCTCCGGCGAGCTCATGACTATACGATGGGAGAGGAAGAAAATGTATTCATAAGAGAAAATAATTGTTGCTAGAATGAAAACCACCTTTGGACATGTCACGACACAAAGCTCTTTATATATATTTCACGAAAAATATACAAATACATATAGTATGCAAATAAATACAGAAACGCAAGGACGACCATACATGCAAACATCACGATTTTTACATAGACACACCCAAATAGACATGGTGACACTTTCCGTGCATGCAACTAGCTAGCAGCCTAGCACGTTTGAAAGGAAATTCAAACAACAATTGATGTACTCCCTCCGATCGGTTTTGATTGTCGCGGACGGAGAGCTAGCTTAGTACAAACGTGTGTACTACTCGCGACAACTAATTCTGATCGGAGGTAGTACGTAAATATGCAATCTGACCAGTCACACTCCACACTACAACATCTGCATAGATGTAAAATATACCAATCGTGGGCAATACTGCAGTAATCAGATACGTGACGGGACATGTATGTCTAGCACGGCCCCTCGCCCCGTCCGTGGGCATTGGCTGACGACGCCATGCTCCTGCTGCACGATGACCTCGTCGAGGACCTCGACCACAACGACGTCTCCCGCCGGCCCGTGGACGACCTGCTCCTGCACGCGAACGTACTCAGAAACCTCCTGCACCTCCTCCGGCGGACACTCCGGCTCCGGCTCCCTCCGCCTCCGCCGTGCGAACAGCAAGAGCCCCGCGAGCAGCCCGAGGAGGCACAGCCCGGCGATGGGGACACACACCACGATGGCGATGTGCCCTCCATGCCAATATCCCGGGCCTCCCGGCGGCGACGGCGTATAGCCGCCGGTGCTGTTGTCATAGGGATTGTAAGGCGGCGGAGGTGGGTCGTAATATGGTGTTGGAACCGGAACGTATGGCGTTGGCGGCAGAGGTGAATCGTAGTAAGGTGTTGGCGGCGGAGGTGAATCATAGTAGGTTGGCGCTGGTGCCGGTGGTACATCATAGTAAGGTGGCGTTGGAGCCGGCGGGTAGGAAGGTGGCGACAGGTAAGGGGGATACGAGCTGGGAGTGGGCGGTGGCAGGTAAGGGGGAGACAATGGCGCTGGCACTGGCACGTAAGGGCTCATTTGGTTGCAGGGGGAGAAAGACCCAGGGAAAATAATCCCGGCCGAGAATCTGAAGAAACATGTGTAAAAGCCCGGGATTTTATTCCCGACCTCCGGACTAGGGGAAAATTCTCCCCGTGAAAAGGCTGGGATCCCCCCGGGATTGCAGTTACCAAATGAGCCCTAAGGGGGAGAATACGGCGGTGGGTCGTAATGGGGATAGGGTGGTGTTGGCGACGGTGGAGGAAGCGGCTGCGGCGAGGGTGGTGGAGGAGGTGGCTGGTGACCGTATGGTGAAGAATATGGCACTGGAGACATAGTTTGCTAGTGGTGGATCAATTCACTAGAGCCACAGTTGCAGCTGGAAGGGATTACAGGTTTCCTCTGTTGCCCTGCCTATGTATCGATGTGCATACTCTGGGTGGCTATATTATATGATCGACAGGCAGCAAAGAGGAGTACTTGATGTAAATCCGTGATTGAGAAGTCTGAAACCACACCATCATTCATGCAGCTTGGTCTAATGTCTATAAGTGATTTGTTCTTACAAGCAACTCTTAGTTATTTTGTTTCTAAAAATGTCCAATTGGAACTATATATGGTGTTGGTCAAAGCGGATGAACCGACCCCAAGATAGACCCCCCTCCATCTACCATTGATTGCACATTGCAGCATAGGGATTTGGTTGTAAGTTTGTTTGTTGAACAAGTTACGTGCTTCTACCATGGGAGGCTTACTTGGGCCGACTTTATAGCTTCCTTCGACGGTTCAGAACTGTCAATGTTCATGAGCCTCTACGAAGATCAGCATATGGGATGGGGACAAAGGTGCATTTCTACCAAGAGAATCGGGAAAGCAATGAGACTTTTTGTTGGTGTGCCCAGAGCTTTTCAAAATTGTTACAAGAAAGAATCATATGGTGTAAAAAGAGCTATCTCTGGCGACAATTGGATTATACTAGGATAAATAACCGATACAACTCGTGGAGTTTATGGACCCTATTCCGCCTGACACCATTACTTGGCTCTAGACGGATACCGCATTATAGATGGCACATTCAACTTATGTTACACACTTCTATGACCACACCTCTAATTTCATGTCACAAATATTTGGAAGGCACACGCAGAGCGCAGTTGGACTTTCTAGCAAGTTCTCAATGGAAAGATCCTCAGAACTTATATGTTGGAGACATGAAGATGGCATAACGATCCGCTCTTCCTGGGGATGGGGTGGGGGGGGGGGGGGGGGCTTCTATACACCGTGACTGATCATCTCTGTACTACCCCTCGATCAAGGAGGTTTGAAGATTAGTGCAAAAAGGTTGCATTACGAGCATATGATGATGCATGATCTAGGAGCTTATATTATGACTTACGACTATCTTAGAACGCCATTCTACCTTCGATTGACAGCGACATAAAACACATGAAAATTAAGTGGGCATCTACGCTACATCATGCAGAATGCCTCGAAGGAGTGAAACAAGAGATTCCATTGAGTAGAGGCTAACCTACATTGAGATGGACCACATGGTGTTTGAGGACATCAACCAACGAGCCATTGCATTTGGGAGGGCAACCCGAAGTGTGGCACATGTCCAATCTAGAGTAATCACTTCCATGTCCAAGCTAGAGTACCTTTGGGAATGTCCTAAACAAAAACATGGTCGACTGATAGAAAAGATATATTGCATCCATTTATTTTACTAACAACGCAGCGCTCCTCTTGGTTGCTAGAGCTTTTTTTTTCTCATATTAGTGTTACGCATAGATTGCGAGAATAAGCGTGACAATGTCAATCTACTTGGTGCCACTACACAAATTTGAAAAAAAATGGTAAATACTTTTAGGTGACATTTTACTGAATCAATGGAATTATTAGTTTTAGGAGGCATACTTTTCGTGATTGTCCCATGATATTTCTCATTTCTCAGTAACTTTTTGATTCATAGCGTTTATATGAGGACAAGAATTGAACCGATTCAATTAATTACAATAGAACAATAAAGAGAAAAGAAAGAAGGTATTTGCTGGCGGTAGATGGTTTTTACTAAATCAAAATTGTGATTCTTTAGTTATTTATTTTAGATTTGCAATTCTTAGAATTTTTACTCTTTTTGTTGTATATGTCTTTATTTCCTAAAATTTTAGGAAATATCAAAGACATAAATTTCTTCAAATTGCTCTGAATGTTTTTCACTTTTGAATGAAGCAAACTAGACAAATATGTATGATACATCAGCCAACGCAAAAAAAAAGTTTTGACTATGCACATTGTCCAGGTGTGGTACCATCGTAGGGGGGTTTTAGGTTTAGCAGTAGCAGGGCATGGGCCCGTAGCAGAACAGAGGAATTGGGAAAACTCAGGAATTCAATAGGATTGCAGGTGTAAAACAGAGAATTACAAAATAGAGGAAAACTGCAGGAATGGTCATTTGGATGAAACACATGAAAAGTGCTCCGATCTTACGCAAATGAGTGTAAAAAAGAGGTTCGAGTGAATGTTGAAATTCCTATGGGATTGGGGTGTAGGAATGCAATCCATAGAAATTTTGGAGGTGTCATTTCTTTAATCCAAATGCATTCCTTAGGAATTTTTTCTACGGATTGGAATCCTCCAATATTTTTATGAAAATCCTTCAATCCAAAGAGACCCGTACATAAAACGGTGGAGCGGAGGGGCCTCTAGCAGGGCATGGGTCTAGAATTGCCTTTATGGGTGGTTTGACTTGAAACCAGAATTGTGAGATCAATTATGCTGAACATGGTGGTGCTTTTCACCGGTAGAGGCCTGCATAAACTCTTTGGGCACTTGCAGTTTAATTATACCATATCGAATTTCTGAAACCTAATGTATGTGCAAGTAGCTAGATAGGCTTACGCACAAACGTAAATAAACCCAATACTTAAGGAGTGTGAAATCGCATGCAATGTATTTGCTTGGTCTCATTTCATAGATATTGTCATGCGTATACGTAGCAGTCTGTTCGGTAGAAGCGTTAGTCATGAACATGTGGAGCTTCACTGGCTAGATCGAGCTGCCTAGCTAATTACTCATATCTGTGGGGGCGCTTAAGGTTCGACTTTGGCGAATAATACTGTTTGTCTAGGTCAACTTGTTTAATTTACACGTATCCTTGAATACAAAAAGTTTGATGTGCATTTGTGCCTAAATGATTGGTTGAGCTCCCGTCACTCAGTTTAGGGAACAACAGCGCGCTAGACCACCCAAACTGAGTTTAAGATTGTTCGGTTCTGGATATCTACTACTCCCTCCGTTCCTAAATATAAGATGATTTACCATTTATCCACATTCACTATATGTAATTGTATGTAGACATATTTTAATATGTATGTACACTCATTTTAGTATGTACCTAGACAACATGTTGAAGAGCTAAAACGTCTTATATATTGGAACGGAGGGAGTAGTACGTACTAGTGTACTCCACTAACATCTATCTATATATAAAACCGCTCTGCTTCAGCCTACTCTCTGCATGCCCACGTCGACGCGAACTACTTCACCTACACTAGCTACAGTGCGCGCGTCTCCGCGCCGTCGATCTCAGATCCGACGGTCCATTCGGTCGTTTTGCAAAAAAGTCCATGGATTTTCCGCAATTTGCGATTAGGTCCCCCCACTTCCCCCCTCCTTCTCTTTCTCTCTCCCGCGCGGACAGAGCCACCGCCGGCGCCGACGCGCCGTGCCGCCGCTCCGCACCTCCCCCTCAAATCGACGGACACAGGAAGCTTCGCCGTCGTCTCCTCTCCCTCATCGTTGCGATTTGGCTGCCGGGACGCCGCGCCCGCGCCGGAATCGCCCTCGCCGTGCTCACCGACCGCCGCCGCGGATTCGATCGCCGCCGGCGAATACGGCCACCAAATGGTCCGCCGCGCCGCCCGTTTGGCTCGCCTACGTCTCCTCTAGCGAGTCCGCGCGATCTCAAGCCCGCGCGCGTGCGCTGCTGCTCGAGCGCGAGCTCGACAGCGCAGCCGCCGCCGGCGAGCGACGTCGTATGGTGACGTCACCCGTGACCCCACCTGTCAGTTTTTTTTCTTTTTCGCAAACGATTTCCAAAATAAAAATAACCTGACGTGTGGGGCCCATCTGCCAGAAATTTCACAAATACATAAAAATGCTAAAAATTGTAAAATTCATAACTTTAAATATGTTATTCAGAAAAATACGAAAAATATATCAAAAAATCCAAATTTAACAAATTTTCAAACTTTTCACACAAAAGTTGAACTAAAAAAATAAATTGTGCACAACATAATTCAAATAACATATCAATTTTTTCTCAAATTTCACCAAATTCTCAAAGTTTACACACAAAAGTTACAACAAAAAACATTGTGCACATTTTACATTTCAAAAAAAATTAAAATTTCAGAAAATTTCAAACTTTCCACATAACCTAATAAATGACCATTTTGTTTAAAATTTGTTGGAAAAGTTTCCCATATAATTTTCCTATCTTCACGTTGTCAGTTTTTTTTTCTTTTTCGCAAACGATTTCCAAAATAAAAATAACCTGACGTGTCGGGCCCATCTGCCAGAAATTTCACAAATACATAAAAATGCTAAAAATTGTAAAATTCATAACTTTAAATCTGTTATTCAGAAAAATACGAATAATATATAAAAAAAATCCAAATTTACCAAATTTTCAAACTTTTCACACAAAAGTTGAACTAAAAAATAAATTGTGCACAACATAATGCAAATAACATATCAATTTTTTCTCAAATTTCACCAAATTCTCAAACTTTACACACAAAAGTTACAACAAAAAACATTGTGCACATTTTACATTTCAAAAAAATTTAAAATTTCAGAAAATTTCAAACTTTCCACATAACCTAATAAATGTCCATTTTGTTTAAAATTTGTTGGAATAGTTTCCCATATAATTTTCCTATCTTCCCGCCAAAAAAAAAACAAACAAATTCCAAACGGATTTCAAAAATTTCGATCACAACGGCCACGGTGTGTCACCACACTAAATTTTTCAACAGTAATATCCATTGTAAATTTAAAAAAAAACCCGATCTCCCCCATGATAATTTCTAGACGATAATATTTAACCGCATCAGACAAATAAACATAAAGGTTATTCTTTTTTGAAACATTTTTTAAAAATATATTAGATTTCTGACAGGTGGGACCAGTTCACTTAAACAATTTCCATAAAATGAAAACGTTCAAAAATCAATAGCTTCGAATTTATCCACCGAATAATATGTATAATACGTCCAAACGATTAGAAAAATAAATGCTAACTATTTATGACACAAAACAAGCATGATTGAATATTCCAATTTAGTAAATATTTCGAGAAAAATCCAAATGCACTTCCTCTAATTATATGAAGTTAAATTTATTAAATGCTCATGTAATGCATTTTCTCCAATTACGGACTTAAATTGAACACTTCAATTTGGTAATTATTTGGATGCAATCTAAATGAATTTACTCTAATTATGGAATTCAATTCAATAAATGTGCATTTGCACTTATTATATACTTAAATTAATTATTAATGCAAAAATAAAATTTTAACATTTCAATTCGCTATGTATTTAGGGATACTCCACACAACAAATTTCAGCGAATTTCAACGTTTCGAATCCCGATGGGCCTATTTCAAACTCACTTACATTTTTTCCCAATGACAACTGACTTTCGAATTCACAAACCTTTTAAATTAGGGTTACATTTCCTTCTGCGAACATCGTCTCCTGATTTCTTTACTATTCCCCAAAAAATAGCGTACATATATCCAATCCTCTAAAACTAACTAAACGAAATATTACTGTTGCTTCTAATAAATATAAACATTGATCAACAAACCAAAATGACAGCAAAATTTCTCACCAAGGACGCGGCGTGCCGACGCGCCGAATTCCACTAGTAATGTACAAAGGAAATGGGCCATCTATTTCAAAGTCCACCTTTACTGGGCTTTATCTAAGTGTCAAACTAGCACACATGCATACACACGTGCAGTAGAGAAAAAAGAAAACATATTGTGTCAGTGTTCCTTCGTATGACATGTAGAGAGTGTGTACTATAATCCCCTGGAGTTACTACATTAACAAGTGCTAGGTCGCTTGATCAATATTCCTCTGGTCTTATATGCTAACTCTTATTTATTCTAACTGGTCCAGTTGCTGATTAATTTCCCTAGTTCCTACCTGGCAGTTTGTTCAGTTAAGCAAGTAATCTACTCTCGTTGACAAGAGGTTGCGAATACTTATTTTTTTGATTTGAAGGGCAGCCGCTCTGCCCGTTTCGTTAAGTAGGACAAAAAACAAGAGTGCTATAGACAGCAAGATTGATGATTAGACAAGTGGATTATATATGTAGGAGAAATTAAACAATGGATCAAGTGCAGAACTTCAGGATAGTTCAGGTGTTATCTATTGTCTAGAAAAACAACTATCGTCGTCACTGAATATGAACAAGTAGTACAACAATCTAGCTACTGCACATACACACACTGGCCACACATCGGTGTTCGTTCAACAAAACTGGATGAGGTGCTAGAATACCTCTGATGGACGCAAGGGCTTACTCAAAGAAGCAGCTCAACATTCAGAATACACCCTGACTAACTTCAGCGCCTTGAACGGTGTCTGCAGACGCCATTCTCTCTGCTTCTTGCTCAGGGGCCTGCCCTTCCCGGTCTGCTGCCGGTTTATCTTCACATCGGCTATGCCCCAGGTGCACTCGCACAGGTCTATGTCGTAGGATATGAGTCTGAACACGCCGTCGGCTTCTTGAGGCGTGGCCACATCTTCGCCCGTTGCAACGTACCTCACATACATCGACCGTTCTTTGAAACGTTCAAGCTCGTCTGGGACACGGATAACTCTCTCCACACCAGGGGATGACACCTTCAAAGTGATCAATGCATAGGAAAAATGTTATTGAAGTTATCAGTTTGTTCCCAGAGTATCCGGAGAAGGCTTTAACTAGCTGTGAGTATAGTTCTAGAGGGGCAAACCTCCAAGGATATGTTTTTCGGTATCCTGCCAGCTGACTCTGCATCATCCAACTTTGCACGTAATGCTATTGTGTACGCTTCGATGTCATCAATAGTCGGAGAACCATACCTAATAGCAAGTGCTTGATAAGAAATCTTAGAGGAGTGACAGAAAACAGAAAGATGGCTACATATTAAGATGGCAACTTCCGGTGTATCTGTTGTACACTTGCCTTTATTTACTAATCCCTCACCCTTGAAAAAACAGTTAGTTAAACCTATTCAAAATATCAACTCACCACATACCAATCGCTTCAGACTTTGACAAACTCACATAAACAAGACAGTTATGTGAGTTACGGCATATGCCTGTACTAATATTGATATATACCTAGGTAACATTGTAATATACCTAGTAGACATCTTCTCAATGCGTAATCTGATCTCCAAATTTGCAGTCGCCTTGAAAGCATAAATTTGCAAGTCACCGTCGAATGATTCTGAAACCTGCTCAGCCAAAGCCAATGCTTCCTTGCCCCACCATGTGCCAGCAAGTGATACTCCACCACCAGCACCTCCATCTCCAACCTACATTATGTGAATGCACATCCGTGATCAATGGTCAATGTTATATGGTAAGGCTTGTAGATCTGAACAGATAAAAGTAACCTTACATAAAGGTCTTGTTCATCATCACTCTCGAAATCATCTTCAAAGTCATAGTCGCCATCATCCTCATAGTCGTCTTCATCCACTATATCTGCAAATGATTTAAGGGGCATAATTGCTTTATTGATACTGGTATAAATCATATTACTTGGTTTATAGCTGAGAACGGTACATGAATAGACTGGAGTGTATTGTCGATAGATTAAACATGTCCAAGACAGAATAATGAGGCATAACTGGGAGGATGTGTGGCAGGAGGTTTCCTTGGCTTCGAAATTCCCCAGATTATATTCTTATGCAAAGATAAGCTGGCCTCTGTTAAAGATTTCTTTGCCATGAATCAGTTTTCGGATGGGTTCCATTTACCTCTCTCTGTAGAGGCTTACCAGGACTAAACACCTTGCACTCTTTACTGCTCGATGTTAATATTCAGCAAGGAGATGATGTGTGGATTTGCAATTTCAGTAAAGGAGTTTAGTCGCCAAAGGGATTAACCTGCATTTTTCCACACTGCCAAATCATGGACCCTCCAAATGGATCTGGAAATCCAAATGCACGTCTAAGCATAGGGTCTTTGCCTGGCTGCTGTTACATGACAGATTGAACACAAAAGACATGATGGTGAGAGGAATCGGCAAGTGACAGATAACAATGACTGTGTGCTGTGTCAAGCACATACATTGGAGGATTGGTGCCATTTATTTTTCCAGTGCAAGTTCAGCTCCAGAGTATGGAATTTTTTACAGGTTGAATGGATTAATGGATCACCTGCTGAATGTTTAAGAAGAACTTCCCTGGGCCTTGCTTTACTGAGATTTTGATAATAGCTTGCTGGAACATTTGGAAGCAGCGCAATGACTGGATATTCAAGACTATTAGGCCAAGTTTCAGAGGCTGGAAGGCTGGTTTTGTTTGTGATATCTCTTTGCTTAGGCATAGAGTTAAGGTTTCGGTTCTACCCCTCCTAGAATCATGGCTTAGAAACCTCTGTTAATTTCTGTCCTGTAAATATTAGCCTTTTATTAATGAAATAAATGGCTGTGCGGGTCTCCCCAGCAGTAATCTTTCAAAAAAAAAAAAAACCGATGCATAACTGGGGTACTGCACAACCCAAATTCATTACTGACTTACTGCACTTGTGTTTTTAGGTGAGTACGACATCTAACATAACTGTACCCATTAACTATATTCAAGTTACTTAACTGAAGTATCAGATTCAACCAATTAATGGGATACCTAATGAGATACACCATGTGTTCAAGAACCTTAGTCAATTTAGCCATACTTAGGGTGCAAAGTAAGCGCAATGCAATTGAAATAAATAGTTGCAAATTGCAGAACTAGGTACAGTCATCTACTCCCATGTACATATGATCTACTCAATTTTCTGTAGGTGAATGTTTTCTAGTAATCGTTAAGTCATGCATGTTATAATTTACTCAATCAGCAAAGGGATGTGAATATCTGAAGCACCCAACACTTAACAGTATTACAATGAGATGCAGTTTTTTTGTTTTTGAAAGGTACATTCAGATCAAATGATGCAAGAAATGTAAATGCAGAGCCCCAACAAATCTCATCCTTCCACAGGATACAGTAGACTGAACCCAAAACCCTCAATCTAAAGGACGTAATTTGCTTTATTGATATTGGTATAAATCATACTCCCTCCGTTCACAAAATGATGTATCAACCAACTTCAATTTTGGATGTATCTAGACATAATTTAGTGTGTAGATACATCCAAATTTGGAGTTGGTTGAGACATCCTTTTGTGAACGGAGGGAGTACTACTTAGTTATAGCTGAGAAGGATACATGAATAGACTGGAGTGGACTGTCGAAAGATTAAACATGTCCTACACAGAATAATCAGACATAGCTGGGCTACTGCTCAACCCAAATTCATCACTGCACTTGTGTTTTTAGGGGAGTATGACATCGAACATAACTGCACTTATTAACTATATTCAAGGTACTTAACTGAAGTATCAGATTCAACCAATTAATGGGAAACCTATTGAGATCCACCATGTGTTCAAGAACCTTAGTCAATTTAACCTTACTTAGGGTGCCAAGTAAGCGCAATGCAATTGAAAGAAATAGTTGCAAATTGCAGAACTAGGTACAGTCATCTACTCCTATCTACATATGCTCTACTCAGTCTTCTGTAGGTGAATGTTTTCTAATGATCGTCAAGTCATGCATGGTATAATTTACTCAGTAAGCAGACCATATAGGAATATGAATATCTGAAGCGCCCAACAGTTCACAGTATTACACTCAGATACTGTTTTTTGTTTTGTTTTTGAACGGGACATTCAGATCAAACGATGCAAGAAATGGAGCCAAAATGCAGAGCCCCAACAAACCTCATCCTTCCACAGGATACAGTAGACTGAACACAAAATCCGCAATCTAAAGAAAACAGAGAAAGATCACCAGAGTTCACAAAACCTACCCTCGCCACTGACATCCTCCTCCACATCCTTATCATCAACATCCTTGCCCTCGCCCTCGAACTCATCAGAGACATCGTCGTCCTTCTCCTCATCACCATCAGGCGTCACCTCACTGTACCCCTTCCTCTTCTTCTTGGCAAAGGGCACCGCCGCTGGGGCATTTCGGCAAACAGCTAGCGGGCAGGAGCATCCATGAAATCCTACAGCCAAAGAACCGAGCAGGAGAGGAACTCTTGGCGATTTGATGCATCTCCAGGACGGAGAGCATCCGTGGACAACTCTCCCAGCGAACAAATCCATCTATTAACCCAGTATAAGCTCACAGCAAAATTACAGGGAGCGAGAGCGGCAGAGCACCACCGGGAGAGGCGGTTTCTTATCAGAACTGCGCATATCGAAAACGTTTAATGAGAAGGCGCTTTCGAACCGGAAACACGACCTAGAGTCTACAGCTCCTCCCTTCCAAATCTAACAGCGTGTTTGGTTGGGGGGAGTTGCAACTAGGGAATGGGAATTGAAGGGGTGCGGGAGTTAAAATCCGTTGTATGGTTGGAGGGAAAGGGAGTTGTGCATGGTAGGGGAAAAGGAATTGAGGAGGGGAAAAGGAATTGAGGAGCTCAATTCCCTCGTATCTCTTCCCTGGGTAGACCAGGTAATTGCGCTGGGGATGGGGAATTGGTTGAACAAAATCGCTTCGTTGACCCACGGACCACAGCATCGTGTCATCGGCGCTGAAGCGCTTGTCGTACGTGCGACGGGAAGGCGAAGACAAAGGGCGGCGCTCCATGCCCAGGGCAGGACGAATTCCTCCAGGCCTCGCCGTGGCTAGCGTTAGGGCCAAGTCCGGCCACTACAAGAACAGCGTCTACGCATACGGCCGCAACGTCTCGGTGGATGTCGGCAAGCTCAACGCGGATGAGAACACCGCTTCCTGCTGTAGGATGGCGTTCTCGATCCGTACTGAGGCACATAGCAAAAGCTTCGTACTGCGACTAGAAAAGCTAGGCTTCGGTTGTTCTGGCGACCTGCTAGGTGCTAGCAAGCATTGCTAGTCGACGTGAGCTAGCATCGATGGAGACGACGCGGCAAATCTGATAAACGATACCTGCACCTACCGACTAGCGTGACACAGCGACCAGGCAGGGCGCATGAGAAAATACCTCTCGTCAAACTCCCTCGGATAATTCCCACAACACACCAAACATGGGATTGGGACTAATAATGAAATTCCCAAGGGTTAATCTCCAACAAACTCCCAGCGCCAAAATTCCCAATCCCTTTCCCCAGCGTTGCCAAACACGCTGTAAAGACATTCTTGCCAGGTCTAAAATAAAATAAAATAAAAACAATCTAGTACGCATCGGGATCTCTCTCCCGACGCGGCGACGCGGGCCCAAATGCCGCGCACCCACGCCGGCCACCACCAGCACGTCCCTCCGCCCCGCCGCCGCCGCCTCCTTCCCGTCGCCGCGGCGGCGGCCGCCCTCGTACTCCTCGCGCTCCTCATCCTCCTACCCACCGAGCCACCAGGGGAAACCACCGCCCCCGCCTCGCTCATCCGAGCGGCCATCGCCGCGCATCCGTCCCCGACCTCTACGCGCACCCGTGCGCTGACCACCTCACCCTCTCGCTCCACCGCCTCCGCGCCGCGCTCTCCTCCCTCGAGTCCGGCGACCTGCCGGCGGCGCTCCACCTCGCATCCGCCTCGCTCCAGTACCAGTACGACTGTTCCCATCTCCTGTCCGGCCCCTCCTTCCCATCCTACCCTCTCACCTCCCGCTTCCTCAATTCCCTTGCCCCGCAAGCTCTAACCGCAGACCCCAAGCCCTCCTCCTACTACTCCACCGTCGCGGCCTTCCCGGCGAGGATCCGTCTGGCTGCCACCGTCTGCAAGTCAAGTGCAGCAGCGAAGCCGTGCGACTTCTCCAATGTGCAGGACGCTGTCAATGCGGCACCGAATTATACTGACGGCCACTTCGTCATCACCGTCGCTGCAGGTATATACGAGGAAAACGTCATAATTCCGCACGAAAAGACCAACATTCTGCTGGTGGGTGAGGGGATGGCGGCCACCGTGATCACCGCCTCAAGGAGTGTTGGGATTGAAGGGCTCGGTACCTACGACACTGCGACTGTGGCTGTCACTGGTGATGGTTTCAGGGCGAGGGACATCACATTCGAGAATAGTGCGGGGGCAGGAGCTCATCAGGCCGTTGCGTTCCGCTCGGACAGCGACCGGTCTGTGCTGGAGAACGTGGAGTTCCGTGGGCATCAGGACACACTGTATGCTCGCACCATGCGGCATCTGTATCGCCGGTGCCATGTTACCGGAACTGTGGATTTTGTGTTTGGGAATGCCGCGGCTGTGTTCGAGGAATGTGTGATCAAGACGGTGCCGCGGGCAGAGGGATCCTGGAAGAGTGCACGCAATGTGGTGGCAGCAAATGGGAGGATTGATCCAGGGCAGACGACAGGGTTTGTGTTTCAAAATTGCACAGTGGATGGTAACAAAGAGTTCAACTTGTTGTTCCAGTCAAAGCCACAATCGTACCGGCTCTATTTGGGGCGCCCGTGGAAGGAGTATGCAAGGACTCTGTATGTTAGCTGTTATTTGGGGAAGGTTGTCAGGCCGGAGGGGTGGCTTCCTTGGCGAGGGGATTTCGCACTCAGGACACTGTATTATGGGGAGTTTGAAAGTCGAGGGCCTGGTGCAAATCGCACTTCAAGGGTTGGGTGGAGCAGTCAGGCACCAGAACAGCTTATCAGATTCTACTCGGTAGAGAACTTTATTCAGGGACATGAATGGATTGGACTAAATATAGGGCAAAGTTAATGTTCAGATTAGGCAATTCTTGGTGAAGCTTCAACAGCTAAAATGCAAAAATATCCAACCCTTCATGTCGCCGAGTTGCAAGTAAGCGACTCTCCCAAAAATAACTCAAACTAATCTGGCTTCTGTCGTTTCTTTGTCACTCACAACTTTTTCTTAGGTTGTGTCTTGTACATTCAGCTATGTACTTTTAATTACATTATATTCTTGGAGTAACTGCTGAAAATGGTTCTGCTGCAAAGTATTAAGGACTCTATTTACTCCATTTACCTGCATTATAATTACCTTGTCGCTGTATCTTAATTTTGTGTGTTGTAATCTGCATGCTCTTTTACTCATTTGCTCACACATTAAGATCTTAGACTTTCAGGGTAACGAAATAGTGTTTTCTTCATACTATCACTACGAAGCATTGGAAAACAAAGATTAATAGGTTATTCTTCTCTCTGAGATGAATGATTGGTAATATTAAGAACTTCTGCTCACACAAAAAAAGGAAAGAAAAGAAAAACTTGTTATTTTCATTCGTCAGCACATACTTCAACGTTACTGGAGCTATGCGATGCATTTTCTTGTGAAAGTAACCTTCATAATGAGGTTTTCTTCAACTTCAAACTATGAATTAAGCATTTCTTAAACTTATTTAATGGTCAGATGTCATAGTACGACATTGACACCTTGCATGTTTCTTCTTCTTATCTCTCGATATCTCTTAGGTATGTTACTTGAATGGCCTAAACTATGCTATAAATTATTTAAAAGGTAAATTATATATCTGATGTACTATTCATCTTTCTCGGCATTCGTTAATCTGGAAGAAATATCAAGCTGCGTTTTATACTGTTCGGTGAGAATGTCAAAAGGCGCAGTGGTCATGCTAAGTGAAGGAAAATAAATAGCCCCCTTCATTCACAACATGACAGCACTAGTAGATATAATATAAAATTATGGGCAATACTGGACCATGGTAACCGATAGGATCAACCTACAACCTTCTCCTAGTTTGAAAACCACGGGTGAGGCTAGAAAGAGTGCAATAACTGGGCTCCTGATTTCCTGGAGAGATAACAGACACATCTCCTGAATGTACAATCCTAATAAAATCGATGCAGTTTATGCAAAAATAAATAAATCTAATTTCTTAAAAATTAGATGAATGCACCACACGAACCTGGAAAAAACATTGATGCACGGTAATTGTGTTCAGGAGACCATAGAACCGGCAATGTAACAATATGTTTTCCCGTCAACACAAACAGGTGGTAGTCTACAATGTTGCCATTTATCTGTTGGGATTCTGTATGCTAAGCATAAGTTCATGGTAGGAAAGGTACAATATGTTGCCACTATTGCTTGTGCGTTTGGTATGAGCGTAAGTACCTCTTGTGGCCACATTAATCAGTATAGTTTTATGAAGTCAAAAGACAGTGTAAGACTGTCTTGCTTGGGCTTTTGATTTCTCCATTTATCCCGTAAACCGAAGTAGGGAATTGTCATTTCGAAATTGAATTTGGATAAATCCATTTGCAAATGAATCATAACAAAGCAAAAGTTTTTGGTGAGAGAGTTGTAGGCTTGTAGCTATATCAAAGAGATTCTATATTAGTAGGCTCCTTAACTGCTCTTCTGAATGGGGTTCAGGTGCTAGACAGGAAGATCCCATCTGACCTCTCCTTTTTTGTGTTGACAGCAAAGATCTAGAATCAGTGACTACTGTATTGCTGCGCTGCCCATGGCGGCGTTGAAGAAAATGAAGGTGTGTTTCTAAGATGAAGAAACTAGAAGAGCGATGTGAATACACATCATTTTCCTTTAGCAAGTGTAATGTTCAGGATTCGGGGATGCCCGTCTGTCATGCTTGTAACTATATGTGCAATGTGGTTAGCTGCTGAAGCACGCACACCAGGTTATATATTTGGTGAATATTATCAAGAATGTCAGATTTCAGAGGGATCATGATTCCTTTCTCAATGCATCAGGAATGGTTATGAGAAGTTGGTGTTTTTTTAGATGATTGTAACATGGTATGGCGTTGTGTTCTTCAGATCTGGCATGCTTGTCTCACATTTTAATTTATTCAATTCAAGGAAGCGTGGCGGTAAATGAATAAGGTTGGCATACATGTAACTGATGACCAAAGAACAAAATATTCTTCCATGAGCATACAAGGATAGTTGGATACACCATTCAAATTTTATTAGCGGCACCTGTCTGACATATGAAATTTGTAGGCAGCGTACCTGCAGCACAATATAATTTTCATGAGGTAAAAAAATGTTTAGCTATTACACACAAGAATCATATTAAATTAAAAACCAGAAAAGAAAAAAAAAGGAAAACATGAACAAATAGGAAACCACAAACAAGAAACGAAATAAAAATAAGGAGACAACAACATAATTAAAAATGAAACATAAAATTAAGAAAACCAAAACCGGAAGTAAAATTAAACTGGAAAGAAAATAAAAAATAAACAACCGAAGGAGAAAATGATAACGAATAGAAAAAAACTTCACTCTATTTGGGCCTGCCTTGCAGTGACCGGAGCGTGGGCGTCGGCTCAATAGCTGGCGCAACAGGCGTCAAATAGGTTTCATTAGGCCCCTGCCCCCCTAGAAAGCCACTCTCGCCTTAGCCGAAGGTTCTATCATTTGTCGGAAACATCAATGTTGAGCCTGTTGTCGCCGGAGATGACTATTGACTCACACACGCATGTTTGATGTCAAACTGCTTCACAGAGCACTCCCACTCGCACATGCACCTCCTCTGTTGATCACCACCTCCCGGGAACCTCGCCTTTGCTAGAGGGCTCCACCTCCATCGTTCCCCATTTCAAGTAATTAAGCGCGAGATTAATTATCAAAACCCTGATAGTGGCACATGGTTCCACCTATCAGGTATTTGATCTTTAACGGAAACATTTCAGAAATATTTAATTCACTAACAGTGCAAACAGGGTCCCACCTGCCAGGTTGTCACCGTTTTTAAACAATTCCGCTTCGCATTACACAAAATACTATTTCCATTTAATAAAATGCAGAAAATGATAAAAATGTATTTCCAACTTTGGAAGGCCATATGTCACTCGATTTTTATCCAGATCCAGTGAAACTTTTTGCAAACGTTTGAAAATTAAAATTTATTTCCAATAAAATTTATTTCACTCATTAGTGTCTGACAACATCATATCACAAATGACCGCAATCTAGCCCACCTCCTTGGATGCGGCGCATCCTGAACCCCTGGTTCCACCACCGAATTTGCCTCCAAGGTGGTAGCTTAGTCGCTCTAGACCGACTCCACTCGAACTTCTTCGAGTCACACCGTACTCTTATTCCTTCCGATTGAGAAATTCTTCCTCGAAAAAGACTTCGTTCCGAGTGACGAACACTTGTCCCTCTCGCAGATGTAGAAATAGTAACCCGAGGTTTCTTTTGGAAACCCCACGAACACACAGTTATGCGACTCGGATGTAATTAAACTTGTCCGACTGAAATCGCTTGAAAATATCCTCACAACCCCAAATATTAAGAAAAGACAAACTAGGTTTTTACCGATCCATAACAAATATGGTGTCTTATGTATTGACTTCGATGATACCTTATTTAGTGTGACGATACAATTAGTAAAGTTTAACCCCAGAACAACAAAGATAGACATGTGTGACTCATTATTTTCGTGCTCCCTCCGTCCCGTCCATAAAAGGATGTCTCAAGTTTATCTAAACATATTCTAGTGTGTAAATACATGTAAATTTGAGACATTAGTTTATGGACGGAGGGAGTACATGTCTAACAACGTCTGATTCCGCCTTTTTGACACATCGTTTCTCTAGGAGGTACTTGACGGAGTGAGCTGTGGAACTATTCCACAACTTTTCAAATGGTCATCAAACATGTGGCTCATGTACTCACCTCATCGACCCGGTCGTGAGAGGTTAATCTTCTTACCGAGTTGATTTTGTACTTCCAACTGAATTTGTTGAACTTTTCAAGTGCTTTCTATTTATGTTTTGTCAAGTAGACAACTTCTGGATAGAGACCAGCAGCGTAGTGCTGGTGCATGTTGAGCAGCAGCGGACGGCCGTGCTGCGCCAACATGTTGGCCCATGCCGTGGACGTCAACCGGACGACGAGGTCTAGCTCCCCCTTATTATTCAGCCCCCAATGGATTTGCTACACGCGGCCGGACTCCGGAATGGCTAGCCAGGCTCCGTCACGGCACGGCGTCACCACGACCAGCAAGCTCAACGGAGGGCCTGCCGCTCACCGTGACGCTGATCAGTCTGGCGTTCGCTACGAAGAAGCTCATGCAGGAGGACGCGCTCGTGCGGCACCTACCGGCGACCAGCTGATCGCACCGAGATCGGTGCACTCACCACCAACGCGGCGATCGAGCACGGTGAGCACTGCCACCAATCATGGCTGCCTACGCCGTGCGGTCCGTACATAAGGTAGCTCCGTCGCCACAGGCAGCCTAGCCGGTGGTAGCACGCAGCCCTTCAGAAACTCCAGGTCAGCTTGTACGCGGGTCTTGAGCTCTAGGTCCATGGCCATCGTGTCGAGCGTGGCGAGCTCGTGCCGGCGCAGCTCCATGACTCCATCTCGCCAGCAATGGCGGCCATAACACGCATGTCCGGTCATCGCGCGTGGTGCGGCCAAAGACTGTGCAACGAGAAGCTGTTGCTCTGGCTAGGAGATGAGAGCTCCAGCTAGCATGACGACGCGCTGAATTGTAATTGCACCAGTCCGATTCGGACGTGCTGACGTGCACGACCCTGCCTCAAAGTTGAACTCGGATATGTCGGAACCTGCAGCCCGAACATGGCATGCAGGTCCAAACTGCCTCGTGGCTCCTAGCTACAGTAGGAGTGAGCTGGATTCGGAATTAGTAATTAATCACCGATCGAGTCGGATGAGCTATGCACCCTTTTCTCCGGTATAATGTATAAATATGTGCCTCTCCCCCGTCGTCAAGCACACCACAATCAGCTAGCTACATACCAAGAATCGTAAGGCCGATCAAGGGCGTCTAAAGCTTAGCTAGTTCTTGCTGCGCGAGCACAAGTCGCAGCGTTTGGACAAGATGGCCTCGCGTGCACTCATATCGCTGGCAGCACTTTTGATCGTCGTATTATTGGTCCTCTTGCCGCCGGCCGGTGCTCACGCCGTTACCGCGCGCCGCCAACTAAGAGAGAAGAAGGAGCCTAGTCGAATCAACGAGGTTCTCGTGCGCCGCCACGGGGCATCTCGGCATGGCCGTAAACTTGGAGAGAAGAGCACGAACGTCGTCAACGTGGGAAGCTACGGGGCTGTCGGCGACTGCCAACAGGATGACACACCGGCGTTTGAGAAAGCATGGATCGCAGCTTGCTCCTCGTCTCAGCCGGTCACCTTTCTCGTTCCAAAGGAGAAGACCTATCTACTCAAGCAGATCACGTTCTCGGGTAAATGCAAGTCTAGCATTACATTCAGGCTCGAAGGAAAATTGGTGGCTCCCGCTGGATCTAGTTGGCCAAAGGACAACGGGCATAAGTGGATCGTGTTTAGCAATGTTGACGGCCTAACCGTGACCGTGGCAGGACCATAGATGGGAACGGCGAGACATGGTGGAAAAATTCATGTCGAGTGGACAAGAAGCTAAAATGCTCACACGCCCCAATGGCTTTGTTGCTTAGCAAGTGCAATCAACTAAAGGTGGAGAATATCAAGCTTTTAAACAGCCAGCAAATTCACATGTCGGTCGAAGACTGTAAAGAGGTGCTTCTAAAGCGCATCACAATCACAGTGCCGGAGGACAGTCCAGAGAACGATGGAATCCACATTGCTCGTGCCAAGAATATCCAAGTGATGGACTACAACATTAAAACCGGGGACGATTGCTTGTCAATCGAGACCGGCACCGAAAATCTGTTGCTTCGAGAATAACATGTGGACCAGGTCATGTTACAATCTATAAGGCCCACATATCGGGCACGATGAATGGTGTCCGCATCAAGTCATGGCAAGGAGGAAAGGGATATGCCAAAGACATCACCTTCGAAGATATAACAATGAGTAATGTCAAGAATCCTATAATCGTTGACCAGAACTACTGCACTATGCCCGATCCTTTGAAGCCTAAGGCGTGCGAGAAACAAACTTCGGCGGTGGAGTTTAGCAACATTCAATTTAAAAATATACGAGGCACGAGTGCAACAAAAGATGCGATCAAACTAGACTGCAGTGACACAGTCCGTTAACGTGACATTGTGTTGCAAGACGTGAAGCTCCTTTTTAAGGGGCAAAAGAGCGCTACCACAACAAGCATATGCAACAATGTGAAACCGAAGAATTCAGTGAATGTCACCCCGAAGACCTACTGATAGCGTGCTTTTTTTTCAATCTTTGTTGTACATTGTCTTGTATAAGCAGCATTGAGATTTATGTGCGGTAATTAGGAACACTACTATTTGTATAGATCATCTACCACGGTGTTAAACTTGTATTATTAAATATATGTTTTGATTTTTTGAAAATAGTGAGATCAGTGTTGCTCAGGAGCACCAAATCTCCACTCCATCAACCTATTCAACCTGCACGGGCTAGGAACCTCTCTATTCCTAACATTATTTTGTAAGAGAAGGAAATAGTTTAAGATATTTTTAGGCTTTTGCTGTATTTCAATCGACTAATTCTCATTTCACCGTCAGTCTCTTTTCTGTCCGTCCATTCCTTTTGCCAAGATTCGTGCTGTGTTTGTCCAGCCTGGCGGCGACGTGTGTGTTTGGTTCGCGGGTTGCGTCGCGCTTAGCGGTTTTTGGATTCGCGGCGGGCTCGTGTTTTTTTGGCCCGTTACCATGTCTGTGCGGATATGTCTCGCCCTCGCCGCTTTCACAAGAGAGAGAAGGTGGCGGAACAGAGGAGCTATCGAGGGGGGATTCTCGTCATGGCGGAGATCCGCGGCGGAGTAGAAGTGTTGAGGCGTCGCCGGAGGCGGTTCAGGTGCTTCCTCTTTCTCATCTCAGCTTCGCGCTTCAGTTTCGTGCTGTCGGGGGTCTCCTTTGTTCGTTGTTTCTCAGTTGTCGGAGTTGTTCGAGTCTGCGGCGTGTTCGTCTAGATGTTTTCGGGGTTTAGGTTTAGTTTGCTGCCGGCAGCGGCGCCATGTTTGTTCTCAACCCCCGCAGCTACCCCCGTCGTCGTTACTGGTGGAGACCCCTTTGTCGAGCAGATGATTTTCAGCTGGAATCTGCGATGTCTCGTTTAGGTGTTAGTTGCTGTCGGCAGCGGCGGCTTTGTTTGTTCTGAATCTCCGCAGCTACCCCGTCGTCGTTCCTGGTTGTGCCCTTTGTCTGCAGCGGGTGTGGGATTTTTGAGGATTTTATGCATAGCTGGTGCTTGAATTCGGCTGGGATCTGCTGCTTAGGTGAGTGCTGGTGAACTGATTAGCTTTTTACTGATCTGTTTTGACCCTTGTTTGCTCTAGATTGAGGGTGTTTGTTACTTCTGGCCTGTTGTTGAGTAGAACAAGTTAGTCAGCTAGATCTTTTAGTTTTCTTGATATCAGTTTCATGTCTGTCGTGCATTCTGCTATGATAGTAAATTAGGCACCAGTAACATCATATTTGTTTTAATAGGCACCGAACACCCATCCTTTTTAAGAAATGACTGATGCTGTTTTTAGTGGTTAGGTTAATCTTGAAGTGGTAGTTTGTCAATTGCCCACGCTACTGAACGCTAATGTTGACATTCTCAGTTCTCTTTTGGTCTATCAAGTATCTTATTTGTCCAACCAATTATGTTTTTGCTGTATACACGTCATTGTTACAACATTTGGTTTTGCGGGTTACAGTTTTTTCACTGTGAAACTTGTATGCATTTTTTAACACTAGGTTGCCACCATTGTATTGTCTGTCTAAATTCTGTCATTTTCTTGCAACTTTATCTGTTGATCTAATTCTGCAGCCCCATGTAATCTGTACTGTAGGATATATTACAATTTCGTCCTGCTTCTTAGAAATAATTAGTCTAGTTTTGACTGTAGAGATTCAGTAGGCTAAAATTGTGCATATACCATTACTTTAAACAAAGTAATCTTTCCATGATAGTATGATTGCATTTTACCCTAATTGCAGTTTGATTTAATTTTCTTCATGAGACATCAAATATTTGATGGCAGGATGAGTGGCTGTTTGTTCCTTGTTGGCCATTCAGTGTTAATTTATGTCTCAGTTAGTTCTCATATGATTTCTGGCATTTTTCATATTGTGTTTAGTCTTCTATCCTTTGGTCCTTTGTTGTAGAGATTGAGATGATGATATATATCCCTATTGGGATGATTGGCTGGCATGATGACCTCAATTCTGTATTTAGCTCTATCTGATCATCTCTTCTAATTTAACATTCTTGTCCATTTTTGTGAGTACCGCCTTGTTAGGCAATCCGATTAGGTTATATCCTACCATACCTAGTGCCCGTATTTATGCATATAAATCGAGCCATTATGGTTAGGATTGTGTATTGATTTGTTTCCTTAGGTTATCTTGTAATCCTCTATAAGTATGAGATAACACGGAACCCACATCGTGTGGTTAATCATCCTCTATTCTCGTTCTATCATGGTATCAGCCAGAAGGTTCTCTTCCGTTACCTTCCACTACCGCCGCCGCCCTAGGGTTCCGCGGCCAGGCACCCCTCCCTCCCCTGCCGCCGCCACCACCACCATGGCCGACGCCGCACCTCTTCCCCATCCCCACGCCAACCTCTGGGCTCAGGCCATGGCCATCCAAAACATCAAGAGCCTTATCCCCGTCACCCTCGATCTCAAAGCCTCCAATTTCACCAAGTGGCGGAATTTCCTCTCCATCGCCGTCAATCAGTTCGCCCTCGCCGATCACCTCACCACGGCTCTCCGCTGGTCGACGCGGAGTGGCTGCGGATGGACGCCATGGTTCTTCGCTGGCTCTACGGCTCCATCACCCCGACATCGCCGACATGGTGATGGCCTCGGGCACCACTGCCTTCGCCGTCCTTGGCGGCATCACCACCCTCTTCCGCGACAACCAGCAAGCCCGGGCGGGCTACCTCGGCCAAAAATTCCGCAACATCGAGCAAGGCGACAAGAGATTCACCGCGTACTGCCTCGAGCAGAAGACGGTCGCCGATGCCCTCGCCGACGTCAACGCTTCGGTCACCGACGATGCCCTGGTGTGGAACACCATCAGGGGCCTCCACGACGACTACAAGGAGATCGGGAACCTCGCTCCTCTTCTCAAACCCTTCCCCACTTTCCTTGAGTTTCGCAACATGTTGTTGCTGCAGGAACTTAAGCCCTCCTCGACGCGCTCGATGTCGCTCGCGGTCTTCTACGCCTCTCCGCCTGCTGGAGCTCCTCGTGGCGGACCACCTCCTCTGCCGCAGCAACCCCATGCCGGGCGCCCTGGCTACGGCGTGCCCAACAACTCCGGCTCCGGCCGGTACAAGGGAAAGAAGAAGTACATGGGGGGAGGCGGCACCCCTGTCTTCCCGAGCCTGCAGCATCCATGGACGGGCGCCATCCACATGTATCCCATGGCAGGACATGGTGGACGCGCCTTCCCTGCTCCTGGACACGGCCCGGCTCCCAGCCTTCTCGGGCCACTCCCTCCGGCTCCGCCGCCTCGACCGGTGCAGGGCTACATGGCCCTGCCAGCTCCGTCGCCAACACCTCCATCGCCTGCGACGTTCTCCTACAGCGGCTACCCCAACTACGGCTACCCCAGCTACGCCCCTTCGACACCGACATGGGATCCCTCCGCTCTTGCTGGCTACTTCAACACCATGAGCCTGCAAGCGCCGCCGGAGTGGATAATGGACACCGGCGCCTCCGCACACATGTCTTCGTCTGCCGGTAACCTGACCTCTGTTTCCTCCACTCCTCCACATAAATTCATCATAGTCGGAGATGGCTCCTCTATCCCTGTCTCTCACTCCGGCCATACCTCCCTCCCCACCCCCTCCTTCTCATAGTCTCACTCTTCGTGATGTTCTTGTCACTCCTCGCATCGTTAAAAATTTAATTTCAGTTCGTCAATTTACTCGTGACAATTCTTGCTCCGTTGAATTTGACCCTTGGGGCTTTTCTGTGAAGGACCTCAGGACAGGAGCCGTGATCCTCCGCTGCAGTAGTTCGGGTGACCTCTACCCGATGTCCTCCTTGCCGCACGCCAACACCGCCTTCACCGTCGACTCCACACTTTGGCACCGACGCCTCGGCCACCCTGGTCTTGATGCTTTCCGACGCCTCGCTCCATCGCTGTCGCTCCCCCAAAATAAAGTGCTCAAGGATCCTAGTCTATGTCATGCTTGTCAACTTGGTCGTCATGTTCGTTTACCGTTTTTTACTTCTACAACAACTACTCATCGTCCATTTGCTTTAATACATTGTGACCTTTGGACATCACCTATCGCGAGTGTTTCTGGTTATAAATATTTTCTGGTTATTTTAGATGATTTCACTCATTATCTTTGGACGTATCCCCTCCGTAGGAAATCCGAAGCTTTTTCTATATTGTCTAACTTTCGTGCTTATGTCTCCACACAATTTTCTCTCTCTCTTCAAGCGATTCAGTGCGACAACGGGCGTGAATTCGACAACCACGCCCTTCAGACCCTCTCCGCCCTACATGGAATTCAACTGCGCTTCTCGTTCCCCTATACGTCTCCCCAAAACGGTAAAGCGGAACGCGTTATTCGTGCTGTCAATGACATCAAACGCACCCTCCTATTCCAAGCGAGCATGCCTCCTACTTTTTGGGTCGAAGCTCTTCACACCGCCACATATCTCCTAAACCGCCTACAAACCAAAGCACTCGCCGCCCCATGTCCCTTTTCTGCCCTCTTTTCCACACCCCGGACTACACCCTCCTCCGCACCTTCGGCTGCTTGTGCTATCCAAACCTCTCCGCCACCATGCCAAACAAATTGTCCCATCGATCTACCGCATGTGTTCTCCTAGGCTATCCCTCTAATCATCGTGGTTACCGCTGCATGGACATTGAGACTCGTCGCATCATCATATCTCGGCATGTGATATTTGATGAAAATCGCTTTCCTTTTGCGCCGGATTTTTCCCTGACTAACATGCAGCAGCCAGCACCGCCGTCTACACTGGCCGACGATGAGATCGACGTCCCAGCCTCGGTCACGTTGCCTCCCATGCACGCTGGGCCGTATCGGCATGCTGGACACCGCAGCGCGGCTTCCCCGGCCTCCGCCGCACGGGCCCCTTCCTCACCTCGCACGCCGGCCTCGACGTCCTCACGGGCCTCTTCTGCGACCACTTCGGCCCAGCAGGCCTCCGCTACTTCGGCCCAGCAGGCCTCGCCCCGGCCTCGTCCGCCAGCGGCCCACCATCGTCTGCCGGTCACGCGGCTTCTGGTACTGCGTCTCCTGCATCGAGCTCGCCCTCTGCCTCGTCCACGGCTTCATCAACACCATCGACCTCGCCACGACCGAGCTCTCCAGCCCCGGTCGCTCCAACTCATCGCATGGTCACTCGACGACAAGCCGGCAAGGTCATTGGACCTCGAGAGCGTCTCAATCTACACGCTGTCGCCGCACCAGCTCCTTCCCCCGCTCCCTCGCCGATTCCGAAGTCTGTTCGTGGTGCTCTCAAAGACCCGAACTGGCTTGCGGCCATGACGGATGAGTACGGTGCTCTCCTCGCCAACGACACATGGACTCTCGTCCGGCGCCACGCCAACGCCAACGTCGTCACCGGGAAGTGGGTGTTTCGTCACAAGTTCAAGCCCGATGTCAGCCTCGACCGTTACAAAGCCCGTTGGGTGCTTCGCGGTTTTTCTCAGGAGCACGGCATCGACTTCGACGAGACGTTTAGCCCGGTTGTTAAACCAGCCACCATCCGGGTCATCCTCTACGTCGCTCTCTCCTCCAACTGGAAGATTCGCCAACTTGATGTCAAGAACGCTTTTCTCCACGGTCGTCTCAACGAGGTGGTTCTCTGTAACCAGCCCACCGGCTTCATCGACTCCGCTCGCCCTGACCATGTGTGTCGCCTCAACCGTGCACTATATGGCCTGAAGCAGGCTCCTCGTGCATGGTACCACCGCTTTGCGAGTTTCGTCACCGCCTTCGGCTTCATATGCTCCAAGTCGGACACGTCTCTCTTCACCCTGCACGGCTCCATGGGGACTGCATATCTTCTACTCTATGTCAACGACATCATCCTCACGGCTTCTTCATCGACCCTACTTGAGCGCGTCATCACCGCTCTCAGTGCCGAGTTCGCCATGACTGACCTGGGTGAGCTCCATCACTTCCTTGGTCTTGCTGTTCGCCGTGACGCCAGTGGGATGTTTCTCTCACAGACCCAGTATGCTCTCGAGATTCTCGAGCGTGCTGGCATGAGCTCCTGCCACCCCGCCTCTACACCCGTGTACACGTCGCCTAAACTCGCTGCAGCCGCGGGCTCTCCTGTTAATGATCCTTCGGAGTATCGGAGTTTGGCTGGTGCTCTTCAGTACCTGACGTTCACACGCCCCGACATCGCCTACGCCGTCCAGCAGATATGCCTTCACATGCATGATCCACGCGATCAACACTTGACCCTCGTCAAGCGCGTCCTCCGCTATGTCAAGGGCACCCTGCACCATGGTCTTCAGCTCACACCCTCTGCCATGGATCGTCTTGTTGCTTACACCGATGCAGACTGGGCTGGCTGTCCCGACACTCGCCGATCGACGTCCGGCTACTGTGTGTTCCTCGGTGACAACCTGGTTTCGTGGTCCGCTAAGCGCCAGCACACTGTCTCCCGCTCGAGCGCCGAGGCGGAGTACCGAGCTGTCGCCAACGCTGTCGCTGAAGCAAGTTGGCTTCGCCAACTCCTCCAGGAGCTTCACCGACCACTTCCTGCCGCCACCGTTGTCTTCTGTGACAACGTCAGTGCCGTCTTCATGTCCACGAACCCCATCCAGCATCAGCGCACCAAGCACATTGAGATCGACCTACACTTCGTTCGAGATCGTGTGGCTCTTGGGCAGATTCGGGTTCTACATGTGCCGTCCTCTCGGCAGTTCGCGGACATCTTCACCAAGGGCTTGCCAGCACCATTGTTCTTGGATTTTCGGTCCAGTCTCAGCGTCCGAGAATCTCCCGTTGTGACTGCGGGGGGCTGTTAGGCAATCCGATTAGGTTATATCCTACCATACCTGGTGCCCGTATTTCTGCATATAAATCGAGCCATTATGGTTAGGATTGTGTATTGATTTGTTTCCTTAGGTTATCTTGTAATCCTCTATAAGTATGAGATAACACGGAACCCACATCGTGTGGTTAATCATCCTCTATTCTCGTTCTATCACGCCTGACTTAATGGTTGACACGAGACCATGTACAGAGCTGGCTGGGCTTTGTCTGAACTGCTACCATGCACTTCCGAACCAAATATCAGTCATATTTGGTTCCATTTAGTTAACTCATTTTAGTATTAGTCATTAGATAAATCCTTAGTGATTTTTTGGTTAGGCACTGACTGTGTCTTACACCTTGCATATGCTTGATGCTAGAATTGCCCTTTTACTTGGTTTTGCATACAAAGAGTTCTCTCTAATTTTATCTCAGCAGCTCACCTTTTGTTGTCTTTTCTTCTAAACAGAAAAGCGATGCCCCTGCTGGTGAGAAGCCTGAGTCTGTGAGGACCCACCTTCGCAACATGATCATCATGCCAGAGATGATTGGAAGCGTCATCGGTATCTACAATGGCAAGGCCTTCAACTCGGTTGAGATAAAGCCGGAGATGATCGGACACTACCTGGCGGAGTTCTCCCTCTCCTACAAGCCAGTCAAGCACGGAAGGCCGGTATTGGTGCCACGCACTCCTCAAGGTTCATTCCTCTCAAGTGAGAATTGTCGAGAATGGTTGCTATCTTTGAACTCCAGGATTCAGTACATTTATCGGATCTATGTAGTACCTCTTGGCTCTGAGTTTCTAAGTATACCGTCAGACTAAGGAGCAGCAGCATGTGAACCTTGAACTAATCTGTTCCAGATTTTGAAGTTACCCTTAGCATTGCTGAATGTTATCTCAGTTTCAATTTACCTTTCTTGCATGAAGTTCTTTTCATAGGACGCTAGCGGCTGTGACTCGCTGTGACGGCCTCTTCTCTATTTCGGAATGTACTGTCTCTCTTATTCTCTATCTATCTCTTTCTCAGTCTTGATTTATTTTCTCAGTTTAGTTTCAGTGATTCAGTGTCTGAGGTTTCAGTGATTCAGTTTGTCAGTCTTGATTTATTTTCTCAGTCTTGATTTATTTTCTCAGTTTTGTTTCAGTGATTCAGTGTCTCAGTCTTGTTTTCAGTTTTGTTATTCAGTCTTGATTTAGTGTTTTATCCTTGTTTCATTGATTCTCTCTCTCTCTGTGTATTTGCTTATCTCTCTATCGCAGTCTGTAAGTCTCTATCTCCTTTTTTTTCTCTCTCTCTTTTCTCTCAGTTTAGCTTCAGTTTTTCAGTGTCTCGGTGTTGTTTTCAGTTTATTTATTTGTTTCAGCGACTCATTTTCTCAGTCCTGATTTATTTTCTCAGTTTTGTTTGTGTGATTTCTAGTGTCTCAGTCTTGTTTCAGTTATTCAGTGTCTCAGTTTTTTTCAGTGTTGTGATTCGTTTCAGTGATTCAGTTTCTCAGTCTTGATTCCTCTCTCTCTATGTCTCTTGCTTTCTGAATCTCGTGTCTCTCTCTCTCTCTCTCTCTCTCTCTCTCTCTCTCTCAGTGTCTGTCTTGTTCTCTCTCTCATTCTATTTTTCTCTCCATCTCTATCTCTATCTCTATTTCTTCTATTCAGTCTCTCTATTATCTATATATTGAAGAGCTCTGTTTTTTGAGAGATTTCTCTCTATATCTTTCTCTCTTTCTTATATGCATGATTAGATGCTTGATGATATATCAGTAGTTGATTTTTTCTTAGAAGCTAGATGAACAAACTGCAGAGATAATCATGCTAGATGAACAATCATTATTTGGATAGTTACTATACGAGCATTGTATATCGTCAGTATATCTGATGTAAGCATTGAGGACCATCAGGGACAGTAGATTGAATCAGTATCTATAATTAATGTCTTTGAAATGTGTTTCGGTAGCTGATCCTCTTTTTGGTGTTGCCATCTTCTAATGCAAACTCGAATTTGTGCTTACCCAGATGGTAGTGATGTGAACATATCAATTTCCATCAGTCTGATTTTTCACATGTATGAAGTGTGCTCATCTATGTGCTTTTGTTTCTTTTTGCACCTAAAATTCTGAAGAACCTTATAACAGGGCTTTTCAATTCTGAATCTATTTTTTTCTCTGAAGAATACCTTCTGCCTGGAGGAATGCTGCATCTGCAGTGTTGGATCTAGCTTCTCTGTTGTTCCAGCTTGGTGAATCAAGCTTCCTTGTCCCTGAATGTTGTTGGTGAAAGTTTTTCGGAGCATGAGAGAGAGGAACTTGGCAGTGCTGAAAGATTGGATTTCAGAGAAACAAAACTCTCTGGGGTTTTCTTTTTTACTGGGATGTGCTTTTGGTTTGGGCTTCTGCCGTGGTTTAAATTGGGGCTTGCGCGTCTCGCTGGCAGCAGGCTGATTTATCTATCGGGTTCGGGCCCAGTTTCACAGCAAAACCCGTTAGGGGGCCGTGGCTCGGGGGTTTTCACGTTTCATTAGTGATTTTTCCAATCGCGCTCAGCTGGCCACGAAAGCACATGTGTCAACTGATTATTGGATACAAAATACGACTGACAGCGAAATAAAAATCAGTCGACTGACAATTAGACACTCCCTATTTTTATCTCTGCAAAATACAGTTTGTGAACGGAAAAAAAGTTGGAAGCGAAAATGCACTTTGCTAAAAATGAGGCTGTAGATTATAATTAAATCAGATTTTTTTTCATCAAAGCCAACCCCACTACCAGCGATATGTCTGGACTAAGTACTCTCTAATAGGAGCATTTATGTTTGTTATAAACAGCAGTGTAAAGCATCTAAGTTACTGCCAAATAGACGGCAGGATATTTAGTACTGGCACATTTTTTTGTGACGAAAATGCAGTCTGGCCTGCTTTTCAATTCATTAGAAGAGAAGTATAAGATGTACAGAGCCTAAAACGGGAAAAAAGAAGCGTCCACCAAGTATAATGCACCAGCGACACACAGCTTTTCCTCGTTGTCGTGGCCAGGATCTTCCTCCAAAGTCTGACGGCGACGGTGCAAGTGGCGACTGGCGAGGAGATGCAGCGCGGACTCCGGCTCGCCCAGGCACATGACGCAAGCCGCGTTACGGGGCCAGCCCTTCTTCATCAAGACATCAAGCAGTCAGCAGTGTGGCATTTGCCGTGGATAGCCAGCCAGGGCCCCAGGTGTAGATGCAGCATTTGAGGGGCGCCTCGACAATGTCGCGGAAACTGCTGGTGCAATGTACGGAGTATGATATAGACTTACCTTGCTCAATACTAATCATTTGGATAATCTCGACTTATTCAATGAAGGTGTAATGCAGCACACCTCTGAAAGGGGATTGGAAAGGAAGAAGGAAACAGTTATACAATATAAAGAACGTATATATCCTGATGCTCACGTCTAAACCAAAAGAACTGTAGAAAGTAGGAGCATCATCGCAATCTATGCCACAAAACTTATGATCTGTTCATTTGCAAGTTTTGCTCGTGCACAGTGGACGAACTGCTTCATCAACTAAAATGGATGAAATTTTGCAGAGAAGCAGTTCGTTGGACAATTCAGGTTTGGTGACAGGACACTAAGTTTGGAGCTCAACTTCAACTATTGATATAACTGCAAAAAACAATGGAGATTGTTCAAATGAAAATAATATCATTACACTTGTAACTTAAAATAGTGTCCATGTCTAAAGGTCATGTGTTTTGGCAGTATTTAATTCAATTCTGAACCATTCTCGGATTCTAATCACGCTAAAGAACGTTTGCATTAATGTCTGAAACCTGATCATATTATAGGAAGTTAGTACATATACTCCCAAAGCTCCTGCCTCAAAAGTCAAAAACCAAAAAAAGTTCTTTTCACCATGGAAAAATACCAGGATATCACATGCATACACTTTCATGGTATTTCCAGTTTCCATAGATGCGGTTCAAGCTGCAGTTACAATTTCTAAGTTTATTTGTTTCTACTGCTAGTTGTACAGAGCATGTGTACAAACAAATTCACAGTTTTCAGTGGAGACCTCACAGAAAGTAGGAACAAACTATATATATTGACTATGTGACCTGCTTCCATTACGAAAAAATCTATCTTCTCCCTCGCACATAAGACAGAAATATGGATATATATTCTGTCAGCTTAGAAACAGGGGGAAAACAAGAATGCTGGATTCCACAGTGAGAGTTGAAGTTCAGTCCAAACATCATCCTTTTCCACTAGTGAGTCCAAGGAAGGTTCCCAGAGTAGGGCACCATACCGCAATAGGAGAACAGACCATTCAATTCAGGGCAGCCATTGGGGTACGGAATGGTACGGTGAAACGGGTCTCTCTTGAGCCTCTTTACATGAAGAGACCCAAGGCATCCATATGGATCTTCTTGGAACTGAGACCTGACAGAAGCTTCACCTTTCAAAGCTGATTCCTTTGCTTCAGGTGCACCTGGGGTGCCTGAGAAGAAGAACCTTTCTTCGGGGAACCCGAGTGCAGATCTGTGCAATTGTGCGAACCTTTCCTCCTTAAAATCATAGCTTACGACCTAGGCAACAAAATATTCAGAGCTGTCTGCAGATTAGCTAACACTATCTGACATTCAGGAATTAACTGGAGTACAGAAAATGCATTACCAATCCAGTAATGTAGTAGGTGAAATAAGGTTTCAGCAGAAAGTCTCAAGAAAAGGGGAAAAACTTACAGTTATATTTTGTGGGTATGCTCCAGTGAGTTCTCTGAAACGGCAAACGCTAAATAAGAGATTTTCGAAACTATCTCGTGCATGCTCCTCCGTGAGTGCCCGGCTCCTTACACTATCATCATTTCCTGTGCAAGCACATAGAACCAACGAGAAGCTCTTTACGGATGGTTGGCAAAATAACTAACAAACTCAAACTGGATGCATAAACAATGGTTATACTACTGAACTGAGATAAGAAAGTAAACACTATAAACTTCAGGAAACTTCAACCCCTTTGATCCAACATTCTAACTATCCACGTTTCAGAAATGGATTAATAAGCTGAACTCTGATCATGCATCAACATATATGTATAGAATTTTAAAAAGAATGCCGTGTGTTTTCCATTTTATCAGAGCAACTGAGTGTTTAGGTTTTTTTATAGCAAAAACTGAGTGTGTAGTAGACAGAAGTAATTGAACATCTAGGCCTTGCAGTTTGAAGCTCACGATATAAACGATTAACAGCCTTCGAAAGGCCCAATCAGCAATACATTTTAAATCCATATTGTGCCAATGATAATCTTACTAAAGAACAAGAGGAGGAATGTTCAAGTAACGTGAAACTCACCAAACCAGCCTTTCGATTCTGCAATAGCCCAGTAGCTCTGCGCCTCGCTCCTCGGCCCCGCATCTTTCCTCGTCTCCCCACCGCTAAACAACAGGAGCGCGCCTTGATCCCTGGCTGCGATATCCACCCCCTCCTTGATATGCACCAAGAACGTGGCCGCCTGGCCGGGGTGCTTCTGGTACGGCTCCAAGAACCACGAATCCTCGCGGTCGGTCTTCCCGCAGCTGGCGCTCGTGTAAATCGAATGCCCGGCCACCATGACGAGGTTGCGGAGGGCCGGAAATGGGTACCCCCCGACCTCACTGCCGCCGCTTCGCATCGTCCTGAACCGGGTCTCGTACACGGACAGGAGGATCAGGACGCTCAGCCCGAAGGACAGCAGGATGAGGGCGACCGCGACAGGGTGCGCCTCGTAGAAGTACCGGATCTTCATCAGCGCCGAGCTCAGGGGAGCAGGGGCATCGAGATGCGAGTTCTTGGGCTTGCGTGCCTTGCGGGAGATCCCGGACTCGAGATCGTAGTCGGCTCTAGGGTAGCGGAAGGAGTTGGGGCTCCCCGGACCGAATCCCTGGCTGCTCATCGAGCTCGCAAGAACTCCGCCTCGGGGCGGATCTACGTGCTGATCAACTGTATGTGAGAATTTAGAGCCGCATTGGGCTGGGTCGGAGCTTGGGGAGAAGACGGGATGTTGGAGAGGAAAACTGGAAAAGCCATGTGGAAGAAATGGACTTGGACCAACTCCAGCACATGACCTGTGGGCTAGCCATTTTGACAAATTTTAGCATTTAGACAAGGGTTAAGTGCACTTTTGGTACCTCAAGTTTTGTAAAAGTCTAACTTTGGTCCATTAACTCTATTCTGGTCTAAACGTGGTCCTCAAACACTTCATTTGTGAGAGTGATCACAGAATCCGTAGGTGAGATATGATTGTACGGGAGAATGATTGAGATTTGTGTCGTTAAACGTGCATGCTAATTGTATAATGGATCCCCGCGTCGGATGAGCTTGAGGACCACGTTTAGACCAGAATAAAGTTAAAGGACCAAAGTTAAACTTTTGCAACACTTGAGGGACCAAAAATGCACTTAACCCTTTAGACAATAGTTTTCTCAATTTCACTAAGTGATATCAGACAATAAGTTGTATACTCAACATTAGAAAAAAAAACAAATTACAAACGATTAAATTATAAACTTAATGAGAGTTTTCAATCCAAAAGCATGGGCCACCATACAACAAGTAGCAATTAAACATAACCAAAAACATGAATCCAATGCCCTATGATCAAACAACATCATCGTTGCCATCTCCTCCATTCCACCACCACTAAGCAAAACTCTCACATCATTACGGCCCAAGACATGCTCTGTCGCAAGATCTCTTCCTTCGAATTTCCACATATCGCAGATCTATCATCATTAGCTTGTTCTACTCGGCAATGACCTGGCCTCTTGCCTCATCTTGTTCTTCTCAAGGAGTCGTTCACATTTTGCTTCGCGCAATCTTTGGCCATCTTCTTTGCCTCATTTTTTCTAATTTGTAGTCATCTTATCTCGTTGTTTCTTGTCAATCAACTCTTTCTTTGTTTGCAAAGGTTGAGTCGTCATTTCCATTCTTAACTTTAACAAATCATTGATCTTCTTCCTCATGTTTGGCATTGACCTTCTTCTTCCCTTCCTCCTTTCATCTGGTTTAACAACGTTTCTTCCCGATGTCAGTGTTTCTTCACCATTATCATCATCATCCAATCCGATGTCGGTGTTCCTTTCCTCGGCGGAGGAGTTTCTTGATATCTCAACTTCCACTTCTCACTACGCTCAAACAATTTCCAATAATGTTGAAGCAAAAAAATCTTTACCTTTGGAGGCGGTAATTTGCCTGTATTTTCCTATGCAATGTCATCCTGCATTGGAAAATTTGCAAAAGACAAGTTTGCTCACATTTTAGGTGGACACATTCACAATGAGACAAATGACCGACAAAACTCACATAGTTATCAATGGTGCAACCAGTTGGAAGAGCATTCCTCACTTGTTACAAATAACCACTCCACGGCTATAAGATTTTTTTTTGACATTGTATCTAACTTGTAAAGCTCTCAACAAGCGAGGTGTTGGTTTTAGCATCAATCGATGAAACTTGTTCTAGTACGCTGTCAAAACTTCTCATCGTTTTATCATTCTCGGTCACCGTATCAAGCCTCACTTCTCCTATGCCTTGCCAATACAATATCCTCGAATTCCGTCTAAGTCACGGTTCTATTTGATCTTCCATTTTCTTTGGTTTGAGAAGCACCAGACACAACTTAGGTTCCATATCAACACAAATTTCTTGATTGGATAAATCTAGAGGCATGTCATCGATGTGGAACGCAGCCTCCTCCAACATGCCCACGTACCAAATAGGTAATGCATCCAAAATATACAATGCAAAAATGAAAAAACTAAGCATCTAGACAAATTAGACACACATTTAGAGAATATGTTTGTCATTTATACCTCCCGGTCTAATTGTCTAGCATGTTGTGGGTACCGGAGTCGGTGAGGGTCGAAGTATCGGTCCCACTCGCCCGTACCGGAGGTGGAGAAGTTGCTACGCGAGCCACAACCTTCTTCGTCTTCATCGGCCCGGAACCGGCCGACTTTTGCCACTGAATTGGCACCTGCAGAGACAAGCCGGATGTTTGCCCCATCGTCGGAAGAACGCGAAGGATGCGGCCGCGTCGTCCCCTGTGGCGATGTGCTTGCCATGCCGCTTGGACAAGGTGAAAGAGGCGCGGGCAGCACGATGGAGCCTCGGCGGCGGAAGGAGTCGATTGCGGGCGTGTGATAGCAGAACCGATGGATAGCAGTACAAAGTTGTCCATGGTGGCACTGCTGACGATGTGATTGACGGCCGCGGCGGCGCATAAGGCAAAAATGAAACATCCCTCGTGCCAAGCAAGCGAGTGTATGCATTGTGTGTGGGATTGATCCCTTGTTTCTGTTTACTGCAAAAAAAATTGCGACACAACCCATTTTGCGGAATGTGATCGGGGCCATTTTCACCGAAAAGTATAAATGATAATTTATTTTCGTTTCCGATATTTGCTACAGCTGCTCTTAGACTACATTTTTTTAGAACACGGGGTGTGTCTATCTCTAGCTATTTCATCTATCGGTCCAAATAGGCCCGTGAGCCTGTTTCGGTAGAGCCACTTGAGAGGCATGTTTTGAATCCTATTTGGTTGCGCATATTGTATGAGGTGGTCGTTTCGTACCTCGTGGTTGGTTACTACGCGCGAGAAAAAATTGCTCTCACGATGCAATGACACCATATTTTTTTTAGAATGCTTACTGTGGGGGAGCCCCACAGCCTTTTATTGAAATTTAAAATTGTACAGGCAGTTACATATTTACAGAATTACAAGTCAAACTCAAGAGAGGTTTTTAAGCCATAAAACTAAAAGGGGGACTACAGAACTCTTTAACCTGTACATAACCAAGGTTAGATCATATACAAACCCAGCCTTCCATCCTCTAAACGAGGGTCTGATGTTTTTGAAAATCCACCCATTACGCTGTTTCCAAATGTTCCAGCAAGCAAGAACCAAGATCTCTGCGAAGCAAGGCCCTGTGAAACCTTTCTTGGCATTTCTCAAACACTGAGAGATTGAGTCACCAGTCCAGTCGAACTGAATATATGCCCAAATACGTGCACTGAACTGACATTCAAAGAACAGATGGTTCCTATCTTCCAGCACATGAGCATGACATAGAACACAGTCGTTATTATCAGTCACCTTCCACTGCCTACGCAACATCATATCTTTTGTGTTACTTCTATCATGCAAAATGAGCCAGGCAAAGACTTTGTGCTTTGACATGCATTTAGACTTCCAGATTAAATTAGAAGGACCGTGGTTTGGCACTGAAGCAAAATGCAAACCATAAAAGGATTTGGGTGTGTATTTTCCTTTATTGAACTTGAATACCCAGGAGTCAGGTTGGTATGTAAGCTGACAATCTTCCAAAAGCAGCATCAAATCATTATACTCCTGGAATGCTTCCACTGAAAGAGGCAGGTGTACACTGTCAGCAAGAGAAGAGAGGCTCAGGATTTCCTTGACAGAAGCATGCTTATCACGAGCATAGGAATAGAGGTGAGGGTAACTGACAGCAATGACAGTCCCTAACCACAAATCCTCCCAAAATAAAACAGAAGAGCCAGAGCCTACAACACATTTGGTGAGCCCTCTCCAATCATTTGCCAACTGAATGATAGATCGCCACCAGAAGGATCCACTGAGGACAACAGCATGAGGGACAGTCTGAAAATAATATGAGTCTCTGATGAGCTTTACCCATGGGAGGTCTGCATTGTTATAGAATTTATCCAGGTGTTTTAATAGCAGAGCTCTGTTCTGCACCTGCAGATTAACAATGCCAAGCCCTCCTTTATTCTTTGGCCTACAAACCATTTCCCAGGAAGCAAGGGAATTTACTCTTTCCTTGTTTTTATCTTTTCTCCAAAGGCATCTTCAGCGAGCTCTGTCAATGATTTCAATAATTCCTTTGGGCAGAACCAAGGTACACATAAAATATGTTGGCAGGGAGGAGAGAACAGAGTTTATCAATACCAAGCTGTCCCGATATGAAAGAAAGGAGACAACAGAAGACAATCTCCTCTCAATTCTGTCGACCAGGGGGACATATCCTTGATGGTTGGCCTAGTGGTTCCCATTGGCAGACCAAGGTAAGTGAAAGGCATTGTGGCCATTTGGCACCCCATGATTTGAGACAGGGCAGAAGCTTCCTCAGCGTCCAAATTAATTGGAATCATGGATGATTTATGAAAATTAACCTGTAGCCCAGTAAAAGCAGCAAAATTCACTAGAATATCTTTAAAGATTTGTAACTGCCCAGGATCAGCAGGGAGCACAATCAGAGTATCATCTGCATACTGTACTATTGGGTACTCATCTCCCACAGGAATTGGCAAGTGCAGATGTCCATCTCTCAGAGCTTTATTAACCATTGACTGCAACAGGTCTCCACCCAACACATACAAAAGGGGAGAAAGAGGGTCCCCTGCCGTACCCCTCTCCTGCAATGAAACAATTTTCCTGGTATTCCATTCAAGAGGATGGAAGATGAACCAGAGGAAAGGATTTCCTTTACCCAAGAAATAACCAAAGGAGGAAAACCCTTACACTTCAGAATTTTGAGAATGGCCGAGTGCTCTATGGTGTCAAATGCTTTCTCAAAATCTATTTTAAACAGAACCACTTTCCGCTTGGACTGCTTGCACTGATGAATATATTCAAAGCTCCATGCCAAACAATCATGGATAGTTCTGCTTTTGATGAAGCCATACTGATTGGCATGAATACATCTAGTGATCTCCCCCTGGAATCTGTTCGCTATGATTTTCGTGAGAAATTTGAGACAGGTGTTAGTCAGAGAAATAGGTCTATAATCATTCACTGTCTCAGGGCTTTGCTTTTTTGGCACCAAAGTAATCAGGGATCCATTAATGCTCTGCAAGGAAGTTGTTCCTGTTGAAAATTCTGAGCACAATTTATAAAAATCCCTGTTTATTATGGGCCAACACTGCTTAATGAAGTGACCTGTAAAGCCATCAGGTCCAGGAGCTTTATCAGGTTTCATAAATTTTACCACATTCTCAATTTCATCAGATGAGAAAGGCAGTGCCAAACAGTCCAAGTCAGATACAGGCTGCAAGACAGATGAGATGCCAAAATTATCCGAGGTATTGTGAGTGATGCCCATCCTCCCCTTATAACATTGCCAGAAGGCAGATGCTTTCTCCTCATGATCAACCAGAACATCACCATCCAGATTAATAATAGATGAAATAGCGTTCTGCCTGTACCTCTCCGTGGCTCTAGCATGGAAGTACTTTGTGTTTTCACCATTTAACTGCACCCAGCGAACTGTACATCTCTGCTTCCAGTAATCCGACTGAATACCCAAGAGCTTATTTAGATGAACCTTTACAATATTCCTGAAATTAAATTCTGGTACAGTGAGTGTCCTTTGATCCTCTAGCTGATCCATGAATAAGATGACCCAATTGCACTTCTCAATGAGCCCGTTAATATGAGAGAGACTCTTCCCCCAATGCTTTAATTCATGTCTTAACCGTTTCAGCTTAGCAGAAATGACACTCACAATTGACGAATTTCTGACAGGCAAATTCCAAGAGTTCTCTACTAGTTTCATGAAGCCAGGCTGCCTAGTCCAATAGTTTTCGAAACGAAAAATCTTTTCTTTAGGAATCTTGGTAGAGATATTAACCATAAGAGGTATGTGATCAGACATAGGTTTGGACATCGGGTTTACAGATGTATTTGGGTAAGCAATTGTCCACTGACATGAAGTAAAAACCCAGTCCAGTTGCTCTAAAAGGGGCTGCTCTTGCATATTAGACCAAGTATATGTTCTGCCCTTGATAGGAATTTCTTGTAAACCCAAATGACTAATCATATCATTAAACAGGAAAATATCGTTCATGTTTGCCCCTGGTTTATTTCTGTTCTCAACTGAACGAATGAAATTAAAGTCCCCCAATATCAAACCAATTAGACTGCAATGGGATTTGCTGATTATATAACCAGGTAACAAAGTTATCTCTTTCTATGCCAGAACAAGGGCCATAAACATTAACCAGAGTCCAGGATTCAGGATTCAGAGGTGTGAACAGATGTGAACTCGATTTTTATCGTAGAGCGGTGTATCTCCAATAAATTCCCTTTAAAGACTGAACTGTTCCATAGCACGATTAAACCTCCAGAAGCCCCAATAGATGGAGAAAAAGCGAACTGATCAAATCTCTTCGGGCAGAATTTCCTAATAAAGGAGTGATCGAAAGATTCACATTTGGTTTCCTGGAGACATACTATAGGTGCATTGCTCTCATCAATTTTATTGTATACATCAGTTTGTTTGTCTTTATCATTCAGCCCTATGACATTCCAATTGAAAACCAGCCACGCAAGATTCTGACAAGATGTACTATCCATTAAAACGTTGTGGGGTTGTGGGCTTCTCTGGAGGGGCCATAAGCTTCTCCTCTGAAAGTTCTGCTGCATCGATCTCTAGGATTTTTCTCGCCATTTGAAGAGTCTGAATAGAAGTGTCGGGCTGAACAATAGATACTTCCACCCTTGGTCTGGCCGATCTTGGCTTCTTCCTGGGCTCCGGCTTGTCAAACATAGGCACCAGCTTGAAACCACCGTTTCTGACAGAGCTTCTTGTCGATCTTCTCGCACTAGTGTTTACCAGGCCTAAATCCTTGGGGGTTCTAGCTCCTTCCCTGTCAGATGAGAGCTGTGTGACAGGGTCAGCACTTAAACACATAGCTCTGCTTGTCAGATGAGTGCTGTATGACAGGCTCCTCATTGGAAACAGAGTTTTGCTCCAACGAGGTCATTTGCAGGAGCTTGAAGGAGGCAGAAGGAAACAAGCAACGATCTACTTGTTCAAACATGAGCTTAGGAGCATTCCTCTGAACATAATCCGTCCAAGCCAAGACAGGGTTTGGAAGCAGAACTCTGAAAACCTGCATATCCTGAACAGATTGTGCTTTTTGCTCCTGGGCATTTGCCATGAAAGGCACAATGGCAAGGGGGTTCTCTTCCATGATCATATCGGTGGGAGCATCAATCAAAGGCTCATCCACCACTGGCTGAGCAACAACTACATCCACCACTGGCTGAACAACAATTGGATTGTCAACAAGTGCAGGAGCACCCAAAATGTGCTCATCTGCTTGCATGACTTGCACAGGGCCCACTGCCTGCACAAACTGCACATCATTGTCAGCTGCAGCCTCCTCGTTCTTGGGCGATTCAGAGATGTTGGGATTCTCTATTTCAGGGGACGGCGCCTCCTCATTTCCTTCAGGTGATTTTACAAGTGGGGGTTTAGCAACCCAACGAAGAGTCCCATTTACCCCGGGCAATCTTTCCTAATATGGCATGTCCAAGAGCAAGACCAAAACCTTATCGGGCCCGTGCAGTCGGCCGTTTTGTGCTTAGTGGTTAGACAACGCGAACAAGGACAAACGTGGGCCGCCATCTCATCAATCATCTTGTCAAAAGCTGGGTCAGGTTCGTGGGCCAGAGTGGGCTCTGGTACAGCAGCGGGGCTTAGAATTGGCCTATAAGATGGGTCGTTTAAAACAGAGGATCCCGCGGAAATAGCTGCACTATGACTGACCGGAACTGTCGGCGTAATGACGCCAGGCTGAACTGAGCCAAACTGAATAAGAGGCGAGCCAGCCAAAGGAGCAAGATTAGGGGCAAACACCACTGACTTCAGAGCAGGTTTAGACACTTTAGGGGCAGGATGAAGGTTTGGGGCCTTCAAAATCGGCTTAACATGGACTCTTTTGGGTTGAAAAACCTTGCTATTCATATAGTTCCTCTTTTTAGAACTCAGAAGAGTCCTCTTTTTAGAGCTGACAAAAGTCCAATCCTGACTCAATTCTGATTCCCATAGTCTATATTGCACTGCCCAATTGGGTCCCCCGGAGCTCCAAAGATGAAAATAACATTTGAATTGGAAGCACTCAAACCATTTCAGTTTCAGAATATGAAAACCAACTCGAGGGGAAGAGACCACAAAGGCGAAAACTATGTCCCTCAGAAGTGATACTTGTAGACTACCACAAAACCCACCAATGGCAGCTTCTAGAGCCTGACCCACAGTGTCCTCATCGAGTTTAAATGCAGCACGACCAAAAGATACTACCATTTTGAAAGCAGGCAACCCAACCGAGGCATGAACATCCGAATTAAAAAGGTTACATACTTCCTTTGCATGGGCCATGCCACGAGTAAAATCCAGGTCTAAAACCCTAGCAGCATGAACTGCCATAACTGAAGGCTCGATGGGAGTTTGATCCAGGACAGCAACATCTCTCCCCGGACTTAGAACCACTGGATTACCACTATCATATAAGACTCCATTACGGAGAACCAGACGAGCCTGAACCTTAGCACGATGGGTGTTGAAGGAGATCTCGGATCCAGGATGGATCCGATCACGTACCATGAGAGGACGTCGATCAATGGCGTACCCAGACGCATTGACGAGTTGAATCTGCTTGGCCTTTGGATCTAGGAAGATAAACCCCTTGTAGATCGGGTTGACCTTCCTCGTGAGCTTGGTGGAGAAAATGGCCCGCCATCGCCAACACCCAGAGGCGAGGAGATCAGACTTCGGCATGATGAGGAGAGAGGAGATGGGGGAGGGGGGTCGACGGTGGCAAAGTGCCTGCCGCCGAGGAAAGGATGGTGGTGGAGGTGGAAACCCAAGATCGCCTCAGGAGCGCCATGGGAGTCGCAGGAGCGCCATCCGAGCAGCAGCTTCTCTGGAGGACGCTTTTATGACACCATATTTGGTTACTTGTACCTATGTTTGTGGTCACCTCTTCTCACTAGACGTGAACTTAACAAACTACGTACTACACATAAATTTACGGATAGGCTCGTTGACGAGCGTGCGACTGCTCGCGCGATTGGGCAGCGCTGCTCGTGGGTGGGTCCCACCCCCCACGTGGTATTCTTCCTCCTTCGGATAGGCTCGAAGACGGCGGCGCAGCCGGAGGAGAGGAAGACGGCGGCGCAGCAGGAGGAGAGCAAAGCCCAAGGCGCAGACGGGGCACCGTGGCGAGCGGGAGCGAGGCACGGCGATGCCGGCAAGTCCTCGGACAGGACCTCGCCGGTGGAGGTGAGGGAGCAGGGTTAACAGATGCGGGTGGGGGGCCATATCGCGGTGACCGCCGCTCGGATTAGGCAGCTTCCTCGCCGGAGGCGGGGACGCCGGCGGCGAGCGGCAGCGAGGCGCGGCCTCGCAGCCGGAGGAGAGTAACACGGCAGTGGAAGGAGAGGAGAGTGAAGCCCGAGGGCACAGACGGGGGTGCCGTGGCGAGCGGCAGCGAGGCACGGCGACGCCGGCAAGGCCTCGGACAGGACCTCGCCGGAGACGGGGATGGCGCCGCGAGCGGCAGCGAGCAGCTACGTCGCCGGTGGAGGCGAGGGAGCAGGGTTAACAGGTGCGGGTGGGGGGCCATATCGCGGTGACCGCCGCTCGGATTAGGCAGCTTCCTCACCGGAGGCGGGGACGCCGGCGGCGAGCGGCAGCGAGGCGCGGCGTCGCAGCCGGAGGAGAGGAACACGGCAGTGGAAGGAGAGGAGAGGAACACGGCGGCCCAAGGTAGAATAAGATTGGGGGGCTGACGTGTCTCCACAGCGAGGACCTGTTCATCTTCTTCTCGGCGCGGAGGAAGTCTTTTGTCGCGACGCTGTCGGAACGCCTATGCGTGGGGCTGTCCGAATTCGCGCGAGCGCTCGCGCGCTCGTAAAGTAGCCACGCCCATAAATTTAACATGATATCAACCTACGAGCAAATAACTATAACCATGACGGTCGTACCTAATAAAATCGTTGCAGTCCTAACTACTAATCGAATGGATGTTCGTCATATAGTACAAACTACTAAACATGGTGGTTCATCATTTCCTTAAATAAGGAAAGAGTTCACGAACGGCAAACAAGGTCAAAGTGCATCACACTAGTAGGAATGTGCTTATAGCCACCAGCCTACCGCTGGCAGACGCCATTTCCGTCCGCCAGCGTTACTACCGCTGGCGGGCTGATTTCGGAGCCCGCCACTGGTTTTGCACGTACCGCTAGCGGACGCCCACTCTGCCCGCCAGCGGTAGTAGCAGGAATTTGCGAGGAGGTGGGACAAACTACCGCTGGCGGACGGAGTAAGTACCCGCCAGAGGTACGAAACTTACCACTGGAGGACGGTTTTGGGTGCCCGCCAGCGGTAACTGGATCGGCTGTGCCCATCCGGGGAAAAATATCCCAGGTTACCGCTGGCGGGCGTTCCAGACCGGCCGCCAGCAGTAAGTTAACTACCGCTGGCAGGCACGCATATTCGTCAGCCAGCGATAACCTGGGAAAGTGGCATAAGTGCGGCCACCAACCCCTTCCCTCCATTATTGCACCTCACACTTGCTTCTCTCACTAGCTCGAGTTTTGCTCATTTGTGGCTACTTTCCCCCATCAAATTCATCACTTTTAGCCAATAAAAACTTATTTAGTTGATAGATCCCACTAAATCTCTCTCCCACATCCAACTTTGACCAAAAAAATCCACTCAAGTCACTCTTATCTCAAGATCTAGATTTCATCTCCGGTCGACTTCCGCGGTTTTTTGACGTGTGTTTTACTTATTAAGGTGATCTTTTATCGATATAAATGCATATTCTTAAAATTTGGTCGGATAAAATGCGCTCGTAACCATGCGAAATGATGAAATGGCTTGGAATGTGTGAAATTTTGTTGTGATGAATAAATTTGTGTTGTGATGTGTGAAATTAATAATGAGGGTGCCAATACCATGCCGGAATGTTGATTCATTTTCCGTTTCGGCAACTTTTGGCACTCTCCTTAGGTCCTATTTGTAGGAAGGTCATGGCGAATTTTTTCGTGAAACCCGATAAAATATAAAATGGTGATTAATTATTGTCTTGATTCTACAACGTGCAGGTGATAATGGTTATTATGAGTGAACGTGTCGTGAATACATACTTGAGACACGCGACGGAAGACATGCTGCAGAATAAACGCAAAGATATACAATGTCCGTGTCGAACATGCAAATTGGAGGTCGGCTTCACTCCATTTACCGGAGATTTGCTGGAACACCTGCTCAGGCGTGGTTTCATGGATGGCCACACTCGTTGGATAGAAGATGATGAAAATGATGGTGCGGCGGCAGGAAATGATCAGGAAGGGCAGCAAGACAATAACGACGAGGGGCAAGAAGACGAAGAGCCTGATCCCCAACATGATCACGTTGAAGAAGACGATGATGATCATCAGGTGGTACCAGAAGAGGAGGACACACGGACACCGTTAACTTCAGTCGTGCGGGACCCTCATCTAAAAGAACTGTTTCTTCAGAAGACGACTAACAGGGAATCTAAGTTGGCGCAATTGGAGAAAGACTCAAATACTCCGTTGTATCCAGGCTGCGACCCGGAAGATTCCCGCTTGAAAGTATCGCTTGATGTTCTGCAGATGAAGACAAGACACAAATGGAGTGATAAAAGCGTCGACGCTAATCTGGAATACATGCACGGTCTCCTTCCGAAGGGCAACACGTGTCCTAAAAATTGTGACGAAGCCAAGAAAGTCGTGTGCCCCTTTGATTTACCGCACGAGAGGTACCATGTGTGCATCTTCGACTGCTACATATTTCGGAAAGAGGACGAGGAAATGATCAAATGTCCAGTGTGCAATGCTGCTCGATACAAGACCGGGAAGAAAGCCCCTCGCAAAGTTGTGTGGTACTTTCCGCTCATTCCTCGTCTGCAGCGATATTTCGCAGACCGTAAGGAAGCAAAGCGAATGCGCTGGCACGCGGAAAGAAGGGCGGCAGTGCTGCAAGATTCAGAGCGGAGTGAAAAGATAATTCTGACACACCCTTCGGATGCAAGCCAGTGGAAAGCATTAGACGCTTACGATGCAGAGTTTGGAGACGAGCCAAGGAACATCAGGTTGGGTGTGAGCACCGACGGTCTCAATCCGTTTGGCAACCAGAGCAGTACACACAGCACGTGGCCTGTGTTTGTATGGATATACAACCTCCCCCTGGTTGTGCATGAAAAGGAAGTACATACACATGAGCATGCTAATTCAAGGGCCGAAACAACCAGGCAGCGACATCAATCTGTATCTGAAGCTACTGAAAGATGAGCTAGCCACGTTATGGGCGCCAGAAGGGGTCTCCACTTGGGACGCAGTCGCAGAAGAGTATTTCCCTATGCGAGCTGCCTTGTTGTGTACGGTGCACGATTTGCCCGGCTGCGCATACGTTGGTGGCCAGGTGTCCCACGGACATAACGGATGCGTCAGGTGCATGGATGATCCGACATTCCACCAGCTCAAGAAAGCCGGTTCTTCGAAAACCGTCTACATAGGCCATCGAAGGTGGCTACGCAATACAGACCCATGGAGGAAACGTGGAGACCTTTTCAACGGTAAAGATGAGCCCCGAGGACCTCCACGTAAGAGGAGCGGCGATGAAATTTACGAGTTGCTGAATGGTTGGGAAGAGTGCCCTGAGCCGGGAAAGAAGCGACAGACGCCAAAACCGCTCCATGGTGTTTGGAAGACGAGGTCTGTGTTTTGGGACTTGCCATACTGGCCCATCTTCAGTACGCCAAATTGCCTTGATCTAATGCATATCACGAAGAATGTGTACGAGAGTTTGTTTAGCACTGTGCTCAACATGGCGGACAGGACCAAAGATGGGCCGAAAGCAAGACGTGACCTTAAACATATGAACATTAGGGAAGAGCTTCAAGGGGGATACGAAAATGGGGATGACGACCAGTCGGATGAGGAGACGGACGGTCACCCTGCTAAAAGGGTTAAGAAGAATGACTATTACTGTCCCCCCTCTTGCTTCACTCTTAGTCCAAATGAGATCGAACAGTTGTTCAAGTGCCTTCTAGGAGTCAAAGTGCCTATGGGTTACTCGGGGCTGATAAGCAGATTCTTAGACTGGCAGAAAAAGAAGTTCAGCGGTATGAAGTCTCATGATTGTCACGTGATGATGACGCAAATATTCCCAGTTGCGATCCGAGGGATAATGGACAAGCACGTCCGTGACACCCTTTTTGGCCTCTGTAACTTCTTTGACGTGATCTCTCGAAAGTCAATCACAGCAAAGAGACTCTCAAGGCTGCAGGAAGAAATTGTTGTGATACTATGCGAGCTTGAGATGTACTTCCCGCCCGCATTCTTCGACATTTGCGTGCATCTGTTGGTCCACATCGTGGATGATATCATTCATCTCGGACCGTTGTTTCTCCACAACATGATGGCGTTCGAAAGGATGAATGGGGTCATAAAAGGATTTGTTCGTAACAGGGCCCGTCCGGATGGAAGCATCGTTCAAGGCTTTCTCACTGAAGAGTGCATCTCTTTCTGCACCAATCATCTGGAGATAATTGATAACCCTGTTGGTTTGCCCCCTAACAAGCACTTTGGCAAGTTAGGTGGGTCAGGTCACAAAAATGGCGCGCGGGACTTACATGTGGGCTTCGCTCATCGAATGGCCGACTTTAACAGGGCAAACTTAGTAGCTCTCCAACATCTTGAAATGGTCGATACTTGGGTGGAAAAGCACAAAAGCACGATTAAGCAGAAGTACATTGACCAGGGCAGACAAAGAACCGAAGGAGAAATAATCAGAGAGCACAACTCCTCTTTCTTGCGTTGGTTCAAAGATGAGCTTGTCGCTCCGCCAACGGATTGTGCAGAAGGTAGACTCTTATACGACTTATCACGTGGCCCCGCCCCCAACCTCGCGACGTTTCAAGCATATGATATCAGCGGGTTCACTTTCTACACGGAGGAAAAGGACAAAACTTCTGACTATCAAAACTCAGGGGTAACGATGGAATCCTACGTCGGTGACAAGAAGTTCAGATACTACGGAAGGATAGAGGAGATCTGGGAGCTTAACTACTCTGGAGAGAAGGTGCCGATGTTCCGTGTGAGATGGGCTAGGTTATCCACCGTCAAAAAAGAAGACCAATACTTCACCACCATGGTTTTACCCGAAGCCGGCACTTCATCAAGCAGTACGAACGTCACCGCACAAAATGAGCCATGGGTATTGGCTAAGCACGTGTCTCAATGCTTCTACATAACCGACCCGTCAAAGCCTAGCCGTGTAGTCGTGAGGAGAGGCAAAAGAAACATCATTGGAATGGATGGAATCGCCAACGAGGACGACTTCGACCAGTACGGTGACCCTAATATTGAAGATGATGATAACACGCCATACACATTCAGAAGAAGCAGAACCACGCTACCCACGAGAGGAGGTCTTCCATTCAAAAGAAGAAGTCATAATGTGGGGCTAAATTATGCAACTAAGACCAAAAAAGGCAAGAAGACGGCCAAACGCTAAGAGAGAAGCGCGAGACGTGTGTTATTTTAAATTTGTATTTGACATGTGTTTTGAACAATGATGTGTATGAATATTTATGTAAATGCACTCAACTATTTTAAACGTATTTTTAAATGGACACAAATATTTCAAATGTATTTTGAGATGCGCAATTGTATTTGAAAATATTAAGGAGTAACAAAAACATCAAAAAAAATAACCAAAAAAATTAAAAATAGAAACGTACCGCTGGCGGACACGGAGGCTGTCCGCCAGCGGTAATAACATACCGCTGGCGGGCACCATGGCCCGTCCGCCAGCGGTAATGTGGGGCCGCACAATTCCCCCACTTACCGGCCGGTCTCCTCTTTTTTCCCATTTCCCCCACCCGCGCTCTCTCTCCTCTAACCCTAACCGACCGCCGCCGCCGTCCACACCGCCGTCGACCACCCTGCCACCTCCTCGCCCCTCCGCGTCCCCCCCCCCGCCACCTCCTCCCACGGCCGCGCGCGACCCCGCCGCCACCTCCGCCCACGGCCGTGACCCCACCGCCACCTCCGCCGCAACCTCCTCGCCCATCCGCGCCCACGCCGGACCCGGCCTCTTCCTCCCCGCCACCTCCTCCCCGTGGCCGTAGCGTCCACCCCTCCGCCCCGACCACCCCACGGCCGCCGCGTCCACCCCGCCGCCCCGACCACCCCACGCCGGCCCCGGCCTCCTCCTCCGCGCCGCCGCGCCCCTCCTGATGAGCTCACCCGCCCCCTCCTCCCTCCCCTCCCACCCGTTGACCGCCGTGCACGGAAAGTGTTTGTTAAAATGCCTATATTATTTTTTGCCCATATTTTGTTCAAATGGCTATGATTGATTCATGTGAATGTGTGGTGAATGTGATTTGGTGGTGAATGTGTGGTGAATCTGGTGGTGGTGTGATGCAATTGTGGTGAATGTGGTAATGATTTTGTGGTTGCCGGAATGGCGATCGACAAATTGTCGATGAATGTGAAATGTTTGCAGGTACCCCTTGAGGCCCTTGAGATTGCCGGAACGTCGATTAACTTCCGTTCTGGCAAATTCGGGTACTCCATATGTCCTATTTTTTGCAAAGGTCATGCGAAATTTTTCGTGAATTTTCGCATGAACTTTTCTAAAAAAAGACATATTTGAGTGCCTACACTTGCCGTGACGGACATTCCGGCAAACTTAGACTCATAGGTATCTTAGTACTTAATTAAGTGAATTTTCCCTGTTATACTAAGTTCGACTTTTCTCGTTAGTGTGGACATGGCTGACAACGACGAGGCCGGGGGTTCTCAGATAGGAGGCGAGGATCCGATGCAGGCGTTCATCGAGAACGAACTCACAAGCACCTACAAATCCATGACCGTCTGTGAGTTCATTCGGACTTGGATGAATGGAGGCCAAGTAGAGCCTCCCCCATGATCGGCTACGGCAACTCTATCACCAATTTGATGCCTATTGTGCAAAATCATGATATGCCAGAAGATGCGCCGGTGAACAAGCCTAAGAAGGCACGGAAAAGATACAAGAAACAAAAGTTGGACGACTCCAACAGCCGGCCGGAGCAGGGGACTGATTTCCGGTTTGTGGATAGGATACCCATCAAGAACTGGCATACGACGCATCACTTGGGTAAATCGATCCTGCCGGCGGATTTGGTCAAAAAGTTGTCTGGACATTTGTTGGACCTACATGAGCTTGTTCTTGTTATGGAGACGCGACTTCTCGAGCAAGAAAATCCAACATACCTAGTTTTTATTGCAAAGGTACCAAAACGGTTGGGCTTTTTCACAGAAGATGGCGCAGGCCCGCCCTTTGTGAGATTTGATGATATCTTCAGAATGTTCCATATGCTCCCACTCCACCCGTCCATGGTTCGCCTTGTTGCGCTCCATATGGCGTACCAAATCAAAATGGAGGATACACTCAAAATCGTGGTAGTTGACCCCTACTATTTACAAGAAATGTTCGTGAACAACCCTGAGGGTAGGAAAAACGCGACGCGTTACCTCAAAAATCTCTTCCTCGACAATTTTCACAAATGCCCCTATCTCTTGCCTTATTTTCCCGAGTAAGTCATTCATACCTGTCATAATTAACATGCTTCCATAGATTTTCATCGTTGAATTTGCATTTAGAATGGTGAAATTTTACGCAGAAACAAACACGGCACCCTCATCTGGTTGGACATGGTAGATTTGAGTGCCGTGTATCTCGACAGCGGGGATCATTATGAAGACAAGGCTACTAGAAGGGACTACACTGACATCAAGATTGTTCTGAATAATGCTCTCAACGGCTACGCCTTAAAGGGTGGCCCGATTAAAAAAAAGACATATGATGAAAGCTATAAATTCTCCCACAGAACGTATTTCCCCTGCATCAAGCAGGATTCAAGGAGTTTTATGGAGTCATGGTACCTAGTCTATCAAATGTGGTGGTTATTAAAGTTTCAACGACGAGGCCAATTTGTTGGTGATATTAACAAATGGTGCCAAAGGCTGAAGGAACACACTGATTATGTTATCTGAGATGAGTTCCGTTACATCCAGAAGATGATCGCGCGAATCATCTTGTGTGACGTCCTAGAAAAAGATGGGGAGTTCTACTTCGGCTTTAAACCACCACCTAACGCCGAGATAGAACATCGCATAAGATGTTCGGGTGATGATAGGCTATTCAACTCGTTAGATGGTGGTAATGCGTTCCCGTAGATACCGAAGAGAAGGTGAGCAACAATTAACAGTCTTCGTAAACTACATCCCTAAATTAACTTGCCTAGTTTCGAAAGTCGTTTGATTTTGTGTGATCGATGCTATATTTTCTTCTATCTTATGTACACACATCTTTTTTCTTACAACTCTTATTTGGCTTATACTTTTACTAGCTAAATGACCATGCGTTGCCACGGTTTTTTTAAATTTATCGCCGCACAAATACATGTAGTTAAAAGTAGTCGTGCGGTGCTGCAGGGATTACAAAAAGTTAGTAAAAACATGCTCTATTGCATTTTTTTAGCATGATGTGTGTAGATTCTAACTATTGCGGTCACATCTGTTTTACATTTTACTCCGGGTTTCTTGACCTCCCCACGAGGCGACGACAGTCATGCACCCCACTAACTATCTTCCTCCATTCACATTACAACGTTCCCGTCACATATTTGTTTCCCAACAAGATGATTAAGTGTTGTATTCTTGACTAAATATATGTTCATTGCTACCGAATGTGAAAGTGATCTGAGGTAGAAATTCGAAATATTTCTTTCGTTTGCCTTAAATAACTTTACTCCTTAATGCAACGATTTTTTTTTGTCATTTTCTGTCTCATAAAAAGATGTCACATTTTATTGTAATAAGCAGTATGCGATCTGAAGGCATCATCATGACGAACAATATGCCCTCAACCAAGCCATGGTTCCAATCCAAATCTCATGAATTTTAATGTTTATTGCGACCAGTGATTTTGAAGATACAACTCTGATTTCATCAGGACTTCAAGATCCACTCACAAGATAAAACACACGTCAACACATAGTTACACGGTGCTTGAATCAGAATATTTTGCCAATGTGGGAGCTTGATTCCATCAGCTTGTGGTCTTGAATTACAGATAGTCAATGTGTTGTAAATCACTACCTCCACTTTATCTAACACAATGGCCGGCCACACATTTTTCTCCACCTCGCCGACGATCTGAGCAGTAAGGCTTCTATTCCGCAGTCCAGCAACCGCACTTGGGATTAATAAAATTCCCTTTTCTAAAAAAGAAAAGTTCAGCAACCGCACATAATCATTGCAATTCAATCAAGTGCTAAAATAAGCGATGGTTTTTAGTAATAGTAAAATCACCATAGCAAACAAATCACCATAGCGAGAACCATAGAAATCTTATAGAAAAATGCAACGTTGTATGGTCAATCTTCGAGCAAGCATAGCCCTACAAGTTTACTTCAGTTACAACGCCTCCATGAAACCAATAATGAAGATTTTACCATCAACTGCTAAGTTGTTCAGACTGTCCTGGAGACATGATCCACCCATGTTGTACAGAATGACATCGTCACCTGCTTAAGGTATTCTGATATTGCAGTTAGAATGTATATAAACTTGAGAAGTACAACTTGGTAAAGCGATACTTTTTTTTCTATCAGGATATCAAGCATTATAAAAGAGGGCAGGATATTACCTTTCCCATTGGTTTCTTCTTTTTGATCCGTGCTACAAAATCTTCTATTTTGTAGTTTATGCATACATCCACACCCAAACACCTTTGCAAGCAGCCAGTTTCTCTTCACTTCCCAAAAATAAGCATAGCTGAAAATCTGAGATACTTGCCCACTTTCAGAACAATTGCCTGTATATATTTCTTTCCGAAACAATAAACCCGCAGTAACAAAAACCTTAATTGAGGTACTTAGCAATCTGTATAGCTAATGAACGGATTCCACTTGATCCACCATGGATCTGCATACATCAGAGATTACTTGCCAGACATGAAATTCACTTCAAATCAAATGCTCAATAAGCCAACTATGCACCTATTTTTGCATACAAGTAGCTACTGAACCTGAATTATCTCGTACTCCATTCAAGTAATCATCCTTTACTACAGCTGGAACGCCCTCGACCCGGGACATGGCGTCCGGAGACCATGGGCTAATGAACGGATTCCACTTGATCCACCATGGATCTGCATACATCGGAGATTACTTGCCAGACATGAAATTCACTTCAAATCAAATGCTCAATAAACCAACTGTGCACCTATTTTTGCATACAAGTAGCTACTGAACCTGAATTATCTCGTACTCCATTCAAGTAATCATCCTTTACTGCAGCTGGAACGCCCTCGACCCGGGACATGGCGTCCGGAGACCATGGAGGGAGGAAGGAGGCGGCAGCTTGCGTGCGGCGGCGACGGAGCAGGGTTACGGTCAGGGTAAGCGGTCGCCGACACCGATATGGAGAACGTGGGAGAACCGGTGCGTCTTCCGTCGGTTGCGCGTGGCCTGAAGCTGCCGGGCGTGGGGCGAGCTCCCCTGCCCTGCTGGCGGCTCTCCCCATCCTCCCTGGGCACAGACCGGCGAGCAGGGAGTCCGGATCCAACGAACTTCCGGCGGCGAGGAGGAGGACATGGTGGTTGCTTCGTGGATTCCCGCCGGCGGCTGCTGCGTCGTCCTCGACGCCACTCAAAGGAGAAAGGCGGAAGAGCAAGGGAAGCCGGGGGCGGCGCACCCGCGGTGGAAATGGGGAGTTCGGGCGGCGCGTGTTGAGCCAGGGATGCTGGCGGCGCGCACTCGAACCGGGGAGGCCGGCGACGCGCTCGCACGGTGGAGATGGTGAGGCGTGCGGGGGAAGCGAGGAAGGAGCGGTTTGATAAGGGAGTGCGGGTTGAATGGTTGATTACCCGATTTCTGAGGGGGCAAAACGCAAAACAGCCACGACGTACGACGTACCACGGTCGCTTAAGGATATTATATAGTAGAGATATCTTGTGTACAGAGAAATGAAGAAGTGGTATGTGGTGTACCAAGGTCATGTTCCAGGAGTCTATGAAGAGTGGGAAGACTGTCTAAAGCAAGTGAACAAGTTCAAAGGCAACAACCACAAAAGCTACAACAGTAAAGCGGAGGAGGAAGCTAGGTACTTCAACCACCTTCTTGCGGAAGAGAGGAAGAACCAGATAAAGTCCAACATCATCGTGAACAACCACAATTGTTACAACTATAAAGCAGAGACAGACGCTAGATACTTGAATCACCTGCTTGCGGAAGAGAGGAAGAACCGGATGAAGTCCAACTTCATCGTGATCCCCTTCTTACTCATCGTCATTGTCATTCTCTTTTATGTGATTGTGATTTAGATGACAGTAGTTGATTTGGAAAACTTCCGTGTATGAATCTATCGACATGTATTCGTGTATGACAACTTTTGACGCTTTTGTATGTGGAATTGTCTATGTTATTGTTATTTTGGTCGCCTGTACCTGAATATACTGTATTTATATTCAATATACTTCTGGAATACGATTTTCTGGGAAAAAAAATAATGCCACGAAATAATACCGCTGGCGGACACAGAGGCGTACCGCTGGCGCACAGCGCTCCCAGAACCCAAACCAGCGCCTACTACCGCTGGCGGCCGTGGTGGCTTACCGCTGGCGGACGCTTGCCAGCCAGCGCTGTGGCAGATAACGATGGCGGGCGGAAATTGTGCCCGCCAGCGGTAACCAGCCTTACCGTTGGCGGACGGCCGCCCGCCAGCGGTAATTATTACCACTGGCGTAATGATCGCTGGCGGGCGCCCGCCCGCCAGCGGTAGGCCATTTCCGTCCGCCAGCGGTAGGCCTTTTCCTACTAGTGTCAACACAAGAATTGCATCCATCTTCTTTTCAGACTATTGTGGTTGTACATTGCCTTACCCCACTCCATCTTCTTACTCTCTGATACGTGCATTTTATATCATCATTTATATAACTTTTAGTATCATACTAGAATGTTATTTGCATGATTATATGATTGTTTCTACATGTTTTAGATGATTTTGGGGACTTTCATACAAAGTACCTATTTTTGGTATTTAATTTCTGGGAGGCAGAAAACCTCCTTTTTCTTGTCTTTAATGTTTCAGGAGCTACAGGAACTCAAATAATAAAAGGAAAAATACTGTGTCAGTTTTTCATCGGGAGAAAGGCAGAGGGAAGAAGACCGAAGAGAGGAGAGCCACGAGGGCCAAATGGGGGTGGCCCACGCGGCCCATGTACCTGGCCGCGTGGGGCCCACCAAAAGGTGCCTCGGGCACCTCCTCGCCTGGGGCTTTTTATCGACGCCTTCGTCTCGCCCGAAAAGTAGCGCCCTAATTTTTCCAAGTCCATCCGAGGTCGCGGCGGCGGCGAAACTCCTGATCCCTTCCGAGGGGGGTCAGATCCTGCTGCTCCGGAACTCCGGAGAAGGGGGAAATCATCGTCATCGTCATCACCTCTCCTCCTTGGCGTGGGAGGAGGCCTCTACATCATCACCCCCATCAAGACCAGCACCATCACCATCATCATCACCGTGATCCACTCTGTTCCCTCGCAGTTTGAGAGTTGCTATACCCTAGATACTTGTCTTGTGCTACTATTCATGTTAGTGATTGAGTACTTGTCATTATTCGGTGGTGAAGTTATAATTTCAGATTGTGTTGTACCACTTATGCCACTGATTATGATCATGTTCGCACGTTGTGAGTAGTTCCCGTATGTCCCTGAGGGCATAGGATGAATTGGCAATGATTTATATGTGACATGTGTTGGTATTTTGTCAAGAGTTTATCTTTTATGTGATTCTATGATGGTGTTGTGCGAACGTCGACTGCACAACACTTCACCTTTATGGGCTCATAGGAGAACACCGTAGTGTAATAAATTGATGGAGACTTGGGAGGACACGTAAACCTGAGACCGAGTCATGAAGTTATATTATGAGGGTATTAGTATCGGAGACCTTAGAGTGTAATGCTATGGTGGGACTTTAGGTCTTAATAATTCTTGTGCAGTCATTTGCTTGGCCACATGATCCATCATAAGGGGTTGTAGTTTATTTATTTAACTATACCTAATTATGGCTCCGTCCAAAGAAGATTAAAACTTGACAAGATATTCAACGAGTTGTTTAATAAATCCCTATGCCTAGCATCATCCATGCCGCCCTCGGGAACGTTTGCCACATATAAGTTACACATCACTTGAGCTTGTCCTCTTGCCACATAAGAGGATTAGGCTTTCTCTCTTTGAGAGCTTTCACTTGCTACTATCTGTTATCTGCTTGCAACTATACGACTGAAAATACCAAAAACATCTGCATCTTTTATTGTTTTATTTGTCAATCTTACTAACCAATACCTTCAGCTCCTCGTGGGTTCGACAACCTTTTCTAATTGAAAGGTACTACAATTGATCGTCTGCACTTGGGAGTCAACACTCTCTCAAGCTTCATAATCATGTGTTTCGATGCCATAGCTTTCGTCAATGTCATCGATCGTCACATAAGAATCATCTGACACCATCTAATCAAGAATCTAACATCTATTTTCAATGCAGAAAATGCCCTCTCAACCTTAACTCTAACGCTATAATGTCTGAGATTGAACAGTTATTTGACCGTTTCAGGATAGGTCAATGTCATTAAGATGTTAACTTGTTTTCGTAAAGGATGGAAATATCCTAGGCCCGCATGCATATCCAGCAACTTATCTTCAAAATTCGGCTGAACTTATGATTAGTAGTACATATTCTTCGAGTGGAGATTTTGTGCTCCCGTATTTAAAATTTTCAAAAAAAATGACAAAAATCATGCATGTTCTCAATGATATATCGTACAAATGTGGAAAATCTGAAGGCAAAATATTAGTATAGTGAACAAGTAAAGTTTCAAATCTCCAACTTTTTTCATTTTTGTGTATTCCATAATACAAAACATTTCTCACTGTTATTTTGCACGCTTATACTATACATCATTGATGACATGCAGATTTTTTTGAAACTTTTATATATGTTTTTTGACTTTTATAAAATCGTGGGATCACTGGAGCTCGGGAGGTAAGATGACTTTCCGATATTCTTTCTTTTATAATCACTTCTTTTGTATACTATTTTTTTAACTTTGAATAACAATTATCAGAATTATGGGCCACCCCTGCCACATAAGACCCAAAACTGCGACCAACGAGTTTGTTCTCTGTATCCGATGTGTATATGTCCTTAAATATAAGACGTTGTTAGCAGTGTAAATTCGAACTGTGGCTACGAGGGACCAACGAGTTTTATTTTTAGGGACAGAGGGATTATGTTTCTATACTAGTGGGTACGAAGGACCTCAATGTACTCCTTAGCTGACTCACCAGCACCGTCACTCAGGCAGTTGACTGTAGGCGGGCCGGCAGGCTTATCAGGTCCCATGTGGGATAGATAATCTTACATCGGTTAGTTGAATTTCAATACTGTTATATACAAGAGTGAAACGCACCAGAGGTCACCAAGTTGGAAAATCTCAAAACATGATCACGAAGTTGTGTAATAGCGAATGTTTGATCATTCTGTCACGGTACCCGTTAAGTTGCTCACATGGCCAGTGTTTTTTTTTCTGCCAAAATACCCTTAGCCATCTAGTTCTTCTAACATTAGATCCTTCTCTGAACAAAAAAAAGTACGCTGACGTCGTGCCGCCATTGCCGAAGAGGAACACGGCCGCGCCTGGCGTCGTTCGAGCACTAGCTGCAGCAGAAGGACGGGGCGAGGTTCGACTGCGTGTCTATGGCGCCCTACCCGCGGTCCCCAACAGCACGTCGCTACCCGCCCCCGGTTGCGACGTGGCCGTCCCCGACGGCAAGGTCTGATACGTCCAAAACGTATCTATAATTTTTGATTTTCCATGCTGTTATATATTAAATACCACATGTTTTATTTACACTTTATATCATTTTTATACATTTTCTGGGACTAACCTATTAACAAGATGCCACAGTGCCAGTTCCTGTTTTCTGCTGTTTTTTTGTTTCAGAAATTCTCTTCTGGAAATATTCTCCAAAAGGCACGCCAATTTACCTGATTTATTTCTGTACGGGAACGAAGCACCAGTCCGAAGGAGAAGCCCAGGAGGCAGCCCAGGAGAGGAGGCGGGCCCACGGCGCGGCCAGGGTAGCCCCGCGCCGCCACCCCGCCTGGCCCACCTGGTGCCCCCTGGAGCCCCTCTTTCGCCTATAAATTACATCTATTCGGGAAACCCTAAATACCCGATCAGAAATCCACGAAAAGTTTCGTCGCCGCCATCGTCGTCAACCCTAGTTCGGGAGGGTTCTGGAGTTCTTCTCGGCACCCCACCGGAGGAGAAATCATCACCGGAGGGCTCTTCATCACCATGCCTGCCTCCGGAGTGATGCGTGAGTAGTTCTTCATGGGACTACGGGTTCATAGCAGTAGCTAGTTGCTAGTCTCTCCACCTTGTGCTATCATGTTTAGATCTTGTGAGCTGCCTAACATGATCAAGATCATCTTTATGTAATGCTATATGTTGTGTTTGCTGGGATCCGATGAATTGTGAAGTTATGATCAAGTTTGTTCATATATTTATATCCATGTTTTATCTATGTTCATGCATGCTCTCCGTTGTTAGTAGATGCTTTGGCCAAGTAGATGCTAATGACTGCAAGAGGGGGTATTTATGCTAGATAGTGGGTTCATGCCTCTAGAAGCCTGGGCTCGAGATGACAGAAACGACTAAGGCTGTAGATGCTGTTGCCACTAGGGAGAAAAAACTTTGCTGTGTCTATATGTCATATGCATTGCATTACACACTTTTCTTAATGCTTTTATATGTTGCTTGCAACTTAATACTCACGGGAGACACGGAACTATCTCGGGGTGGATTATTAGTCATAGATGCAGCTAGTAAGCGGTCTATGTATATTGATGTAATGCCCAATAGATCTAACAATGAACATGTTCTTATCATATCTTGCATTGTCATGCATTTGCACTTTGTCAATTGCCCAGCTGTAATTTGTTTACCCAACATATTTATCTGTTTTATGGAGAGACACCACTAGTGAACTGTGGACCCCGGTCCTTTATTCCACACTGATAAAAACACCGTTTCCACCACGCTCTGCATTTATTTCCTCGATGTTCCTTTTGCACTCATCATTACTTTTCACACCATACGTTTAATCTTTGTATTCTGCAAGCCGGGGAGATTGACAACCTTCCTGTTTCGTTGGGGCAAAGTACTTTGATTGTGTCGTGTGCAGGTCCACGTCAGTGATCGTAACGGCGCCGCTGACACTGTGTTGAAGCTCTTCCAATTCCTACTGGTTCGATAACCTTGGTAGATTTCAAGAGAAAATTGCTGCTGCACTACTTCATACCTTCCTCTTGGGGTCTCCCAACGACGTGTGTTTCCACGTCATCAAGCATATTTTCTGGCACCGTTGCCGGGGAATTGGAAGCTACAGCAAGGGGAGTTACACGCCACCAATCTCATTACTTTGTTTTGTTTTGCTTGTTTTATTTTTATTTTATCTTGTTTGCATTAAAAATCAAAAACCACAAAAAAATTAAATTTCAGCAACTAGTATTTTTCTGTTCTTCTTGTTATTATGTCTAGTTCTTTATTTGCTATCTATGGTTAACTTCTTTGAAACTAGTTTATATTGGCAAGGTGGGTTCACGGAGGATCAACAAAAATATTATAAGGAATACCGCTTGTCACAAAAAGGGAAATATTTTGGGAACAAATAGATAATTGAAAAGTCTTGCTAGAAACTTGTGCTCTACATATGATGAATCTGGTGCTTTAATGAATCTTTTTGCTGTAGGAGGCATAAACACCTCCCTTTCCATGCGATTATAATGATGATGAGACTTGGCTTCTTATGCCAAAGGAAATATGACTTTGATAATCTTGAACAAATTGAAGAATTTGTTGTTTTTAAGGGTGCCTATGAAATTACTGCTTTGCTTAAGAATACTTATGATGCTCCTTATAAATCTGAGAATTTTGCTATACTTGGATATTGCCTTGAATATTACAATGATAATCCTTATATTACTGAATTTCTTGAGAAAACTTATCCTCCAAAAAAGAAACTGATGTCTTGCAGGAACCTATGGAAGAAGAAATTGCTGAAACTGAAAGCTCATTGGATGAAAAAGAGGAAGAGAGTGATGAACAAAAGGAGGATCTACCTTCTAATGATAGTAACTCTTTAACTCTTACATTATATGATTACCCTCCATGCCTACCTAAGGAGGAAGAATGCTATATTGTTGAATGTTATGATTCTATTGAAATATCTCCTTTTGATAAATTTGAAGTAACAAATTCCTTGACTCAAGAAAAAGAAAAATAACAGAAAGTAAAAATGTGCTCCCTACTGTTATATATGATAATGCTCTTGATGATGGTCCTATATTGCCTGATGATATTAATTATACTGCTATTGTCAAAAGTGGGTTTAATGACCCCACTGTTTTTTAGCTTAATAAAAACTATGTGTTTGTAGATCATGAAAAGCATGCTTTATGTGATAGTTATATTGTTGAGTTTGTTCATGATGCTACTGAAAGTTATTATGAGAGAGGAAAATATGGTTGTAAAAGTTTTCAAGTCACTAAAACACCTCTCTTTATGTTGAAAGTTTTGAAGTTGCATTTGTTTCATCTTCCTATGCTAGTTGCTTTATGCTTCAAAATTTATTTTATTACAAGATTCCTTTGCATAGGAAGTGGGTTAGACTTAAATGTGTTTGATATTTGCCTCTTGATGCTCTCTTTTGTTTTTCAACTCTTATTCTTATGAGAGCATCATTAAAATCTTCTAGCCTAGCTAAAAGGCATTAAAGAAAGCGCTTTTGGGAGGCAACCCATTATCTTTTGTTTTCAGTTTTTATTTGTCAAGGATGTTGCTTACTTCTGTAACAACTCCTTTGTATCCTTTTTGTTTTGTTTTTGTGCCAAGAAAAGCCTCTAATGCAAGAAAGTGTTAAAGTTTGGTTTGCTGTCCAGAAACAGATTTTGTTCTTTACTGTACGAAAATCCAAAAATCACAGAACATGATCTTAATCTGCAATTTTTTCAGAAGCCTGAGCTTTATATCTATCTTTCGTTAGTTAACCGTTTTCTGATTTGAGCAACGGAAGTCTCGAAAAAATTCGTCTTTACGGACTGTTCTGGTTTTAACAGATTCTGTTTTTGTTTTGCATTGTCTCTTTTGCAAGTATTGATTTACGTTCTTCGGGGGAGACCAGGATCTTGCTTAGTAACAGTAGCTAATGTTTAAAATGAAATTATGCAATGTGTCTTTACAGAACCAAGTGAGCTTATGTTTTGATGTACTAACCCCTCTAATGAAGTCTACGAGTTGTCTTTGTGTGAAGGAAGTTTTCAAGTATCAAGAGAGGATGATACAAGAAGATCAAGAAGAGAGAAAAGCTTAAGCTTGGGGAAGCTCCCATGGATCTCCCTGCATATATCAAGAAGACTCAAGCGTCTAAGCTTGGGGATGCCCAAGGCATCCCCTTCTTCATCAACAAATTATCAGGTCATCTCTAGTGAGACTATATTTTTATTGCTTCACATGTTGTGTGCTGTTCTTGGAGCGTCTGTGTGTTTTTATTTTCTGTTTTGTTTTTGTTTTGTTTTGTTTTGTTTTCTGATCATAACTAAGTTGGATCCTAGCATTCTTGTGTGGGAGAGAGACACGCTCCGCTTTTTCTTAGAATACTCTTGTTCTTCACTTATATCTGTTGAGTATTCTGTTTATGTTTTGTTAGCTTCTAGCTCTTTTTTTCATGTACCTCTTGTTCAGAGCTATTAGTTCTTTTGTAGAAAGTACTCTCTTGCTTCACTTATATTTGTTTGGAGAGTTGTTTAAATAAGTTGATTGGCGTCTGGTTGGAACAGAAAATGCTAAGTGTGTGGTAGTTGTATAACGGAAAAATTTGCATAGTCTTGTAGATCATTGAACTTTGATAACTTGATTCCTTGCAAATGTTTTGAGATATTAAGAAATTAGATGTTAATGCTTGCTGGTTACTTAAGTTAAAATTTATTAGTGGTTGTGTTATTAAAGCTTGTACCGTACTACAAACTCTACTAAAATTGTTGAAGGTGTAGTTGGTCTTGATAGTTGTTCATGTCTGAAAAGTAATTCGTAATAACATAGTTGCGTGCTAAGGTCGAGGGATCTAACGGGGTACTTGTGCCGCCGTGAACGGCCCTCCTTGGAGTAAATTTAATCATGCTCTTAATGTTGAACCTGCTAGTTGTTTGCAATAAGCTTGTGAGTTCTTTTTGACTAATGTTGAGCTACGGTTTTTGGCACTTCCACCATCCAAATTTTGCTAGCCTCTTCGGTGTTGTGCATTGCCTTCTGCTCACATTGAGAGTTGTGCATACTTCGCCAGTACATCCAAACTCCGTGGGAGAACTTCCTCTTGTTCTCCTACACATAAGCCAAACATCTTCCTCAAAACAGCCACCATAACTACCTATCACAGCATTTCCATAGCTGTTCCGAGATATATTGCCATGCAACTTCCATCTTACATTACATGACTTGTTGTCATTCATCATTGTTATATATTGCTTTGCATGATTCTATACAGCTGATGTGTGGTTTTACCCATGTTACGCTAGATCATTGCACATCCTGCTACACTGGCAGAGGCACTCAGTTCCATACATCATGTTTTGTTCATTATGAGTTATTTGTACCAAAAGTGTGTTACATATTAGGATGTTGCCCCTACAGTGAGGGAGAGAAAAGTGAAAAGAGCCATGGAGGCCATCGAAAAGAGAAACAGAAAAAGAAAAAAAAGAAAAAGAAAAAAGAAATAAAGAGAGAGGGGGCAACATTACTATCCTTTATCCACACTTGTGCTCATGTTTAGCACCTGCAGTTTCATAGTCATCATTTGTGCTCATGTTTAGCACCTATACTCCATGAGAGAGAGTTTTCATGTTTTACTAGTATAACTATGTGGGGAATTTTCATTATAGAACTTGGGTTGTATATTCCAATGATGAGCCTCCTCAAAAGTGCTCTAGGTCTTCGTGAGCAACCGAGTTGGATGCACCCCACTAGTTCCATTGGAGAGCTTTCATACACATATAGCTCTATGTGCATCCGTTGCATGGCAATCACTACTCCTTGCATAGCTTCGATTATAAGACTTCCTCTTGTCTAATGATCACTTACAGCTTTGTGAGACTTTCTTCATTGGCCTTCCAAACCCCCATTATTATTCTCTTTGCCATAACATCTGGTGCCAAAACCAAATGCTTACGCTCACCGGTTGAGTAAAACTTCGAAACAGTTGATTCATGACGTTCATGTTTGCTTTTACTTGACTGGATCCTTTCTGTGTTGTGAAAAATTGCTTGATGCTTGAGTAGAAGGATAGAACTTCTACACTGAATACTTAAATCATCTATAATGAACTTTGTACGGTTTCATGTCTTTAGAGCATCATCCATGAAAGATTTTGACTTGTTTAACTGTCTTGCTTTATCATCAGTTTGTTTAATATCAATATAGACATTTACTTTGAATGATTTGATCTCAGTTCACATGCTTTACATTACTATTTGATCAAGATTATGTTGGTAGCATGTCACTTCAAAAATTATCTTTTTGTTATCGTTTACCTACTCGAGGACGAGCAGGAACTAAGCTTGGGGATGCTTGATACGTCCAAAACGTATCTATAATTTTTGATGTTCCATGCTGTTATATATTAAATACCACATGTTTTATTTACACTTTATATCATTTTTATGCATTTTCTGGGACTAACCTATTAACAAGATGCCACAGTGCCAGTTCCTGTTTTCTGCTGTTTTTTGTTTCAGAAATTCTCTTCTGGAAATATTCTCCAAAAGGCACGCCAATTTACCTGATTTATTTCTGCACGGGAACGAAGCACCAGTCCGAAGGAGAAGCCCAGGAGGCAGCCCAGGAGAGGAGGCGGGCCCACGGCGTGGCCAGGGGTGGCCCCGCGCCACCACCCCGCCGGCCCACCTGGTCCCCCTGGCGCCCCTCTTTCGCCTATAAATTACATCTATTCGGGAAACCCTAAATACCCGATCAGAAATCCACGAAAAGTTCCGTCGCCGCCGTCGTCGTCAACCCTAGTTCGGGAGGGTTCTGGAGTTCTTCCGGCACCCCGTCAGAGGAGAAATCATCACCGGAGGGCTCTTCATCACCATGCCTGCCTCCGGAGTGATGCGTGAGTAGTTCTTCACGGGATCCATAGCGCTAGTTGGTAGTCTCTCCACCTTGTGCTATCATGTTTAGATCTTGTGAGCTGCCTAACATGATCAAGATCATCTTTATGTAATGCTATATGTTGTGTTTGCGGGATCCGATGAATTGTGAAGTTATGATCAAGTTTGTTCATCTATTTATATCCATGTTTTATCTATGTTCCTGCATGCTCTCCGTTGTTAGTAGATGTTTTGGCCAAGTAGATGCTAATGACTGCAAGAGGGGTATTTATGCTAGATAGTGGGTTCATGCCTCTAGAAGCCTGGGCTCGAGATGACAGAAACGACTAAGGCTGTAGATGTGTTGTTGCCACTAGGGAGAAAACAACTTTGTTGTGTCTATATGTCATATGCATTGTTTACATTACACACTTTGCTTAATGCTTTTATCTGTTGCTTGCAACTTAATACTCACGGGAGACACGGAAGCTATCCGGGGTGGATTATTAGTCATAGATGCAGCTAGTAAGCGGTCTATGTATATTGATGTAATGCCCAATAGATCTAACAATGAACATGTTCTTATCATATCTTGCATTGTCATGCATTTGCACTTTGTCAATTGCCCAGCTGTAATTTGTTTACCCAACATATTTATCTGTTTTATGGAGAGACACCACTAGTGAACTGTGGACCCGGTCCTTTATTCCACACTTATAAAAACACCGTTTTCACCACGCTCTGCATTTATTTCCTCGCTGTTCCTTTTGCACTCATCATTACTTTCCACACCATACGTTTAATCCTTTGTATTCAGCAAGCCGGGGAGATTGACAACCTTCCTGTTTCGTTGGGGCAAAGTACTTTGATTGTGTTGTCTGCAGGTCCACGTCAGTGATCGTAACGGCGCCGCTGACACCGTGTTGAAGCTCTTCCAATTCCTACTGGTTCGATAACCTTGGTAGATTTTAAGGGAAAATTGCTGCTGCACTACTTCATACCTTCCTCTTGGGGTCTCCCAACGAACGTGTGTTTCCACGTCATCAAGGTCCAAGAGCTGAACCAGAGGGAGAGGGAAAATGGTCTCCCGAGCACCGCAAGCTCACCAGTAGCGTGCAGGGATGGTCAGCATGATCGGGAAGGTCGGATGGAAGCTAATCGATGGCGGCAATCTCCGGCCGGATGAGGAAAACGGCTCGATTCCGCGGCTCCGGACATCCCGGCAAGCACGGCTCGGAGGACCAATAACATGACACGGCGGAGCTCCAGAGCATCTCGGCAGCCGCAGGGATTGATGGAAACGTCGGGATGGGCGAGGGTGCGAAGGCGAGGTGGACGCCAAGGTTACCTTACACGAAGGCGGGGAAGAAGAGGGTGGCGCCGGCGAGGCTAGCATGGGTCTTTCCCTCTGTTTGTCTCTCGATTCTCTTTGTGCCACTGACACGTGGGTCCCAGCGTCAGTGATTTGATCTTTTCTGTAAACGGTTGGAATGAAAGACTTACAATTAGATGGACTAAAAATTGAAGGGGGCATTTGCAAGAAACTGCCAGCGGCGTGACGGAGCCTTGACAGAATGACCAAACATTCGCTATTCCACAACTTCGTGACCACGTTTTGAGCTTTTCCAACTTGGTGACCAATCCTTATATTTCGTGCAACTTGATGACCTCTGTGTTTCACTCTATATACAAACATCTAAACAAAGCCAGATTTTTGGGCAAATGGGGTCCGAGTTGCTGGTGAAAAAGTGCAATTTACTAAATCTAGAAAGATACTGGTCAAGTACATTGTCTGGGCGGAACTTGTACACAAGACAAAAGGTCACTAACAAATCTAAAATTCTACCTACCTTACAAGAAGACCTATGCACACGGGCAACTGAAAAAAATGGAAATATTTACATAGACAACCCAAGGTAGTATTTACATCATGTGGGGAACTTGGAAAGTCAGGCCATCTTAACTTCGCCCTCATGTCGACTTCAGTCTGTCCAGTCTGAACTTGGCCTGTGAACAATCAGAGATCAATACAAATCATGGTGTAATATGATATGAATTTGACCAACAAAGAATACTTAAGTCCTCACAACATTCAGAAAAATTATCAGGGATGGATATACAGAAGTGATGCTAACCAGCATGTCGTGGATGTCGCCAAGAAAGGGCTGGAGCAGATGGACGAGTCTCTCGATCTCGACCTTCAGAACACCGCAATTCGGGTCCGTCGCGACAAGCCACTCGACAAAGATCTTCCTCTCAGGGATGAGCTTCATTGCGATCTGGCAAAACAGTAAAAGTTATGTACTTATGTAAGTCAACCTTGTTGGTCTTTGCCGAAGCAAAAAACTTGCTGGCCGAAAAAATTGAGAGATTCCTGACCTTGCATGCTGCTGAAGAAATCCAGCCATGCCATTGCTTCAGAGACACCTTGTAAGCAGCTTCTACAAGCTGTGCAAGGCTCTGCTGATCAGAACCCTCCTTCTCGTCCTCTTCCAGTCTCTGTAACAGCGCAATAGTGAAATCCATGGATCTGGTGATATTGCACAATAAGATGAATACATGAGAAAAAAAGTAGTATATTAATTGATTAGCCTAGTGAAAGAACACCATGCAGTAATGTAATTATCTATTATATCTTTTTGTTTACCTAGTGAGCCACAGAATAGCCCTTGCACAGCTATCCGACTTTCTTGCGGTGCCCTCGTCGGCCTCTTTCTCCACCATCGCCGTCAGAGTGGAGTATTTAGATGGGTCCAGCAAGTATAAATCCTGCAGCCTCTGCGGTAGGGTTCAGCCGTTCAGAAGAAGAAAATAGAAGATCATACAGAGAGCTGAATGCAAGGATCTATAATACCCTGTAGATTCATACAAACATTCTTAAAAGAAAATATGAAAAACTATAGATGATGACTTTCTGAATTGAGTCCCGCCATCTATTTGCACCACTACTGTCGACCTGTAGTGCAATACTGAGGCAATGCTAAGCCCTGTTGGCCAAAAAAAATTAAGTCCAATACCAAAGCCATTTCTTCGCTACTAGCCAGCCGCAGTCGCTTCCTGTCGTCACCGATTACAGGAACCCTCCCTATATAGCCCTGCCATCCAAATATTCATAGCAAGACAAATTGCTGCCCACTGCCATCCCCATCACCGCCTTTAGAAGAAAAAAAAATCATCTCTATCCTGATCTTCGGATTACGTAGGAGAAAAATATCAACAAGGAACGGACAAAGAAGGTTAGCGTCTAGAAACGCCTTAAGGACGGATGTGACCGGAGCAGTTGGAGGGCTGGCCGCCGGCCTGTGTGCGGCACACGTAAAGGGAGGCCGTATCGCCATCGGAGAGCGTCACCCCTTGCGAAATCACAAGTTTTCAGATATAGAATTTGATAAGAATCTTAACCGTGCAATGGTAGACGCAAATGAACTGGAGCTGGAACCGTCCAAGAGAAAAGAGCAATGATATGATAGGCAAAGCCATGGGATAAACCTAGGCGTCTGATGAAAGGGCCCGTCACTTTGGAGCCTAGCCGTGTGGCCGGCACGGAACGAGATTAAAACAGGCTACGTGGATGGACCACGTACACACGCCCGACAGTATTCAGATGTGAATTTTTGGTCAGGCGATTTGGACTCCACTTGAAATCGTCATTTTCTTTTGGATTTTTCGGTCTCAGGTAGGGGTGTGATCGAGACCCCTGCCTACTGCCACTGGTTCAGTAGCAAAGACCTCGATTAGCTGATCAAAACAGCTTTTGTTTAGGCTGGATCAGGTGGAGTGGCCGAGTGACGGCACGCAGTTAAACCCCGGGAGGCGAGAGGAGGAAGAGTTGTTTATGCTTTACCTCGATGTTCCGTTGGACGTCGAGCCGCAGCACTGCCATTGTCGGACCAATCTTATCTGCAAGCCAAAGCCCGTGGGGAGGCGTTGTATCAGCGACAGGGCAAAGAAACAGCAAAGGACCACATCTCCACATACATGGATGGAAGAACAACAAGCCAAGAACAGCAAAAGGTTGCCCGTCGAGAAATCGATCCAAGCAAATGAAAATTCAAAATGAACACCCAAAAGAGATCAAAATGGACAGAAGCTTTCAACCAAGCTATCCAGATAAGTGATGGGAAGCACGTACGTACTGGTCTCCGACGAGCTCGTTTACTCACCGAGGACCTGGAGGAGGAGGTGGGAGAGGCTGAGGAAGGGCAGCGTGGGAGGCGACGAGGTCAGCTTGACGCCGCGGTGGCCGATCCGGGAGAGCTCGGCGATCGCCAGCCTTATCACGGACCACTCCTCAAGCTCCAGCTCCTCCTCATCCTCGTCCTTCTTCTTCTTGACCTCTTCCTCCTCGTCCTCCTTCAGCTCCTCTTCGCCGTCTCTTTCTCTGGCATCCCTCTCTCCCTCTCCCTTATCTCCTGCCGCTGCAACTGCCACTGCCTCTACAGCTGCTATGTCTTCTGTTCCTCCTCCGTGCACGGCCATTGCTTCTCCCTCATCCCTCTCCCTCTCCACCATGAAAGCCCCTTTGCTCCTGAGTCCTTGGCCAAAGCTAACAGCAAGAGCCACGGCCAGCCTCCTAATTCTTGCTCTTGTTGAGAGACTTCAGAGGGTGGGAGCTGGGAGGGAGAGAGAGTCAAGTCAAACACCTCCAGGCCGTGGCAGAGCTCAAGGCTATATCCCACAGCTAATAAATGCCAAGGAGACACACTCAATCCTCTCCTATTGGGGGGTGTTTCAACGCTGAACCCTCCATTGTTTACGCAAACCTACACAAAACGTAAAATAACTCTCATCGTACGCGGTAAAAGTGTGACCACTGATCTGCTTATCTGTATCTGTGAACGCAGTGGGGCGGTTCTGAAACGCGATAAGTTTAGATTCGGCCAGTTTTCAACTCCGGCCCTTATTTATAAGAGAGAATTCCTTCTATGACACTATGCTTAAATTTGATGCCTTATATGACACTCCCAATTTTTTGCTTCCTCATGTGACCTCTTGTATAAAATTTATGCCTCAGATGACACTGCCGTCGGTTCTGTGAGATCGTTCCGTCACTTTTTGCCCGTCTAGACCAAACTACCCCCGCCTGACTCGATCGAGCACCCGAGCCCGAGCACGTCGAACAAACCCCAACCCCGAGCCCGCACCCTCACACGTGTCGGGGCGGAACCCTAGCAGCGGCGGCGCGGCTGTGTCAGCGGAGGGCGGGCAAGGCGCGGCGGCCGAGGGCGCCATGGAGCAGGAGCCGGCTGACGGAGAACCAGGCGGCGCGGCGGCCGAGGACGGGCAAGGCGCGGCGGCCGAGGGCGGACCTGGAGGCGCGGAGGATACATCTGGCGGCGAGAAGGGCGGGCAACGCATCGATGCGGGCTGGTCGGCTTGGGCAGATTGGCAAGAAGGGTGAGTGCTTCGAGCTTGTACTCTCCAGATGCAGTTTAGTATGCTGAAATTTAGTAGCAATATTTATGTATTTCTCTGTGATTTGCAGGATTGAACCAGAAAAGGTAGTGCAGATGTTGATTGCATACTGTGATCCCTCCGAAGCATATGAGCCTATCACCGAGGATTGGACAGATGTTCAAGCGGACAACAACACAAAAGAGGCCGATGATAGTTATCTTTGCAACCCAATCCCGGAGAATGAGCATGTTGGTATTGATGTGGAGAAAATGTATTTGGAGAAAGAACCTATACCTCTAAATTTGGTTCTTTTTTCTGGTAAAGAGAAAGACAAAACCAATGTTCCTGAGGATGAGAGCGGGGATGGGAGCGAGGATGGGAGCGAGGATGAGAGTGAGGATGGGAGTGAGGATGAGAGCGAGGAGGAGCCTGAAGTAGAGGAGGAGGAGTTGCACGAGCCAGATCATGCCCCAAATACAGAGTATGACCAGCAAGACCCTCCAATGACTGTAGGATCCACATATCCCAATATGGATGTGTTTAGGTTGGCTCTTTCCCAGCATGCAGTCAAACATGACTTTGAGTATAACACAGAGAAGAGCACACAACGTAGGTTAAGGGCCTATTGTAAAAGAAGAGATGAAGATGATTGCCCATGGAGGATCCATGCTTCTACAACAGCTGATAGGCGTACTGTAATGGTAATTGTCTAACCTTACTTATTTCTGAATATATCTTGGAGATTTTAGCTTACTTGTATTCCTCTTTTGTAGGTGAAAAAAAACCCTTTTGACCACGATTGTTCTAGTACAAAAAGGAAAAAGAAAGTGAAGAACGCAACTAAGTTCTGGATATGTGAGAAGGTGAAAGATTGGCTCATTGAAGATGCAACTCTAGGAGCAATGGAATTGCGACAAAAGCTGAAAGAACACTACAAGATCAAAATCCACTACAAGAGAGTCTATATGGGTAAGCTGCTAGCCTTGAAGCAACTATACGGTGATTGGGATAGTAGTTTTAACAACTTGTATAGGTTTAAAGCACAAGTTGAAAGTTGCTGCCCTAATAGCATAGTGCAGATCGACCATCATACCATAAATGGTAAAATAAGGTTTAGAAGAATTTTTGTTGCTCTCAAACCTTGCATAGATGGATTTCTTAGTGGTTGCAGGCCATATTTGGCTGTGGACAGCACCTTTATGACAGGCAGATTCAAGGGGCAATTGGCTAGTGCTACTGCAGTGGATGGCCATAATTGGATGTATCCAGTTTGTTTTGGAGTTTTTGACTCTGAAACAAATGAAAATTGGATTTGGTTCATGCAATTGCTAAGACAGGCCATAGGATCACCAACAGGTTTAGCCATATGCACGGATGCTGGTCAAGCAGTGATGACAGGGGTAAAAGAAGTGTTCCCGGAGGCAGAACATAGAGAATGTATGTTCCACTTGGTGAGCAACTTTAAGAAAAAGTTTACTGGAAAAGTATTTGATGACCACCTATGGGCAACTGCTTACTCATGGAACCCATATATATTTGACAAGAATTGGGCTGCAATGGAGGCAGTAAAGCCAGCCGCAACAGCATATATTAGGAAGTGGCACAATAGGTTGTGGTCTAGGAGTCAGTTCTCGACCATATGCAAGGTGGACTATGTAACCAACAACTTGGCGGAGTGCTTTAACAATTGGATCAAGCACCACAAGTCATTGAACTTGGACGATTTCTTGGATAAGGCGAGGCAGCTGATTATGATCTTGTGGAATGATAGGAGAAAAGTAGCAAAGAAGTTAGATGGATTGATTCTACCCCACATAATGAAGAAGTTAAATGCATTGACTAGAGAATTCAACTTGGAGGTGGTAGAATGCTCAGAAGAAGTGGCTGAAGTGGTTGCATTAGGAGGCAGCGGTTTTAGATTTGTCGTTAACTTGCAAGATCGAACATGTTCATGTCGACAATGGCAAGTTTGTGGTCTTCCTTGCAAACATGCTCTTGCATTCATCACGTCACTTAGCGATGCTCACATAAAGAATTACGTTGACTTGTATTATTCCACTGACAAATTTAGAGCAGCTTATTCCAACCTGATCCCTGCTATGCCTGACAAGGGCCAATGGCCTGAATCTCACCATGGATTTTTCATGTATCCACCACTACTTAAAGCTACAGCTGGTAGGCCTAAACCTGGGAGATATAAAGGTTGTAGTGACAAGAAAAGAAAAAAGGGCAAGCACTTATGTCCAATTTGTAAGGAATATGGGCATCATTGGCACAACTGTAAGAAGGGTAACCCTGATGACATTGCTGCAATGTTGGCTATTAGGTAATATAGATTACTCTTTCTTGCTTCTCTTATTATTTTTGTTTGTAACTACATGTGTTAACTACTTTTCCTATTGCTCATGTAGAGAACCACCAAAGAAGAGGGCAAAGACTAGCAAAACAGCCCAGTCCATTGTGCCTTGCGAGGATGGAGCACCAACAAGGATGCTTTTTCCACCACCAAGGTTAGCACTTATACACTTCTGCCAATGAGTATGAAAACTCAGTTTATGTTCTAAGTTGTTTCTTTCTCATCATAGCCAAAGCTTGGAAACTACAACTAAGAAAAAGAGAAAACATGACAACACTGAATCTGGAGGTTCAAAGAGGTACTTTTATGTATTCCATTGCTGCTGCCATAAACTTGCTGTTGTCATTACTGCGATAAACTTACTACTGCCATAAACTTTATGTTGTCATTACTGCCCTAAACTTACTGTTGCCATACACGCATGTGCAGATCAAAAACTGGCTCCATTGAGAAGGCCAAGACGAAAAAGAAGGTTGCTGAGAAGATTCCGGTGCCACTTGACAGCCCAGCAATGGGCACAAGGAGCAGAAAGTTTAACCCTCCTAGCCCTGCTATGAGCACAAGAAGCAAAAGAAGCCTCAGCTTGTAATTTTCATATGCTTCTATGCTCTTCCAATGATGTAATGGTTCTTTTGGAGTTCCTGCGATATGATGGTTCTTTTGGAAGTCCTTTAGCCTGACATATGTGAACTATTGGTGACTTATGTGTGAATCTGGTTGCTTATGGCACTTGTTGAGAATTGTTCAATCGATTATATACATATAATCTGTGTGCAGGGGATATGGCATCAAAATACAAGGTAGGTTCTGCCGATTTTTTGAATTTTTTTGAATTAGCGTTTCAGTTATTATTAGTATAGTTGAACCAGGGGCAAAAGTGACTTTGTATGTGAAAAGTTGACACCGTTAGCTCTAAAAATACACTAGTGTCATGTGAGGCATAAATTTTACACAAGTGGCCATAGAAGGAAGGAAAAAAGTTGGGAGTGTCACATAAGGCATCATATTTTAGGAGTAGTGTCATAGAAGGACTTCTCTCTATTTATAATCGTTTATATACGTATCATTTATTTATAATAATTGTGATGTCGATGCCTGAGCGCAAATGTTAAACCGTACCAGTGCCCACGGCGAGACAAAATAAGCCAACGGGACAATCTATCGAATCAGACTAGTCCTCACAACAAGTTGTGACACCCACGTCTGTGCGAGTTGCACGCGGCTGCCACGCATGGCAAACGACGTCAAATGCTCAATCATTGGCTACAATCAGCAACATATTCGACAAAGCCATACGCTTACAGGAGATATCATTCAACTTTAATGTCAATCTCGTGCAGATCTCCTGGAAGCAGGGGCGGAAGTAAAACAGCTTTGTTCTTTTTGTGAACAACATCGTTCTGCTCCATTGGCATTTTGGTGCCCATTTACTCGATACATGGTTCGTACCAGTTGAATACCAGAATATCCACTAACAGTTCCAACTTTGAACCAGAACCAAAAAGATGTAGAGTACAAGCGATTGTAAGCATAATTCAGTGATGCAAACACCAAAGCAGCTGGTAACAAAAATTCTAAAACATCTTCAACGGCAAGAACAAAACCACACATGCAAATCCCACCGTAAAGTGGACTAATCCGAAGCGGAGAGTTAAGTTCAAGCAAACCATCTGAACATCACATGATGATAGTAAGTGTTTCTTCCAGGTATAGCACTTATGAGGTTCTCATACTCTACGGCACCTTAGCAGCACAACAGCCAGCGCAGCAGCTCTTTGGCAGCGGTAGGCGGTAGCAGGATTAGCAGCAGCGGCGGCGGCAGAGCAGGGCACTCAAGACTGAGGAAACAAGCAGTACCCACTTGTTAAAGAGAGCAAATGGCAGTGTAAATCAGATCTAAAAACTAAATAAATGAGAACTCTATGCATTCAAGTTGTGTAGGGGTTAATCGACACGTAAGACACCACTGATTAGCCAATAGAGTTTTATGTACAAGTCTACATCCACCAGATCTTACACTAGAACACACTGAATTAGGCATGACTTATCAAATCATGTATTTTAAAGCTGTTATAGCACATTGCAATGAGGCTGCAAAGAATAATACATATACATAACAATTTCCCTTTAGATTACAAGGCCACTGAAATACTCCCTCCTTATCAAAATGTAAGATGTTTAGCATTTTGGACCCACATGTATCTAGACATGTTCATGTGCAAGATTTATGTGAATCTTGCACATGAACATGTCTAGATACATGTGGGTCCAAAAATGCTAAAACATCTTATATTTTGATACGGAGGTAGTACCACTTAAAGAAATATTGACCATAATTGGGCAGAGGGGATAATTTACTAGCAGAACATAGACAGGTCATTTCTCAGATATATCAGCCTACTACATTCGTCATTTCCTCGGACATATCAAACCTGCAGTCCCAATCCCACAAACTAACATGATTCTCCAAAAGACTGGATCTATATAAAAGGTCCTTTTTGTCATTGTTATATAGAACTCAATGGCTCTAAGACAACACAAATGATCTCGTGGTGCAACTTAAGAAGAGCACATGATAGCTTAGCAAAAATGACTGAGAGCATCTGATGGACAAAATTGAATGTTTAGAACAAAACATTTCTACCATGGCCACACCAAAAATTTATAGACACATAAATGTAGTCAATGGCGACTCTCTCATAGGAGTACATGTTAGATTACTCAATCAAATAGCATAAATATTTGATGGACAATTTTTGGCAATCTTAAAAAAAATCTACAGCTTTTTTTAATGGACAAAACAAAATGTCCAGAAAGAATTAAGGTTAAGGTTAACTTGGGTAAGGATTTAGGGATGTACGGCCTCTTGTGTGTACTCAGCAGCCATGTATTAGACAACTCTAATTCCGGATTTGGAAAAGAAACAAATTATCATTGGATATAGGTAACTTTACTTTATCTAACAAGACTTCAGCTTGAGGATGGGTGGTAAAAGCGGCAGGCAGGTCGAGTGCATTCTCCCCGTTTAAAATCACGACAAACCTCAACATTGTCAAATGCCACCTAGTAGAAAAGATGCAGCAAAATGAACTGGCTAGTTAGTAGCTCATAGAGTAAGCATAAATTGTTGAAAAGACATACAAACCTCAGTTTGTGAATCAGGATGTACAAATCTGCATGATTCTCTATTGCACATATTTTTCAAGTAGTCCCTGCAAATTTGCCCCGTGTTCCTATTACCTGTGTGTTTTCATGTTTTCAAGAGAAATATCGAAAGCTCAGTTTCCATGCCCAAATAGGGTAACAAAAGTACAGAAGGCATGTCAATATTTAATCATTCATGGTCAATATATGGAACAGACTCAGGAGTCAAGACTACATTTCTAGAGAGGAAAACTAGGGCTCCTATAAATTAATACTGGAGATCAATAGTGATTGTGGTATAAAGACTGGACGGAGGGTTGACATTTATTATTTACCAGCAAAAGTTCTAGGAGGCGAGACAGGAGGGCCCATCATAGGTAATCCAAGTGGCGGTGGTGGTGGTGGCATGTAAACCTTGAGGATAAAAAAAGGTTAGAATTATACTATCCATGATGTCCTTATAAAGCACAAAATACATCTGGTAACATCAAAAACTTATGCATTTATATATTTACGAACTCATTTCTTATTTGAGATGAATGAGAACAAAGGACTTGCTGACTGACTAGCAGATACAGAATATATTCAAAAATAATTTCTTGACTTGAGAGAAAAGGAGAGGGTACTTTCTTCCCAACAAGCAACAGGGTATTATGTAAAGGCTATATCTCTGACAGAAACACATTACCATCTCAGGGTATTGCATCTGCATGGGGAATTCCCTCATTGGTGGGGGTACCATTGGTTGTGATATTACATGAGTGTACCTGCATGATATGCGGTCACACCTCCCACGCAAGAAATCTTGGCAAACCTTGCAAAAGGAAAAGTATAAATCAGCACACTGCATTCAAAACATATTAAATGCTAACTGGGGAAAATATGTTGTTTCTTTTTCAAAGTCCAGTACGGAAAGGGGTATCCAGGTATGCAAAAATAGAAGGAAAAAACATTTGACATGTGAACAGCTGTGTGCGTGTTACTTTGTGATATGCAAGCTAGTAATACAATCTCTAACGGGAGACAGAAACATTACAATTGCACACTCTTGAACAGATGAATGGTGCAAGAAGCGGCATTCAGTTGCTGATCTTGAACATCGCCCACGTGCAAAATCTCTGCACACCTGATAAATATTTGAAAGAAGTATGCTCAGTTGGCCAGTACCAAATGATAAACGTAGACAAAAAATATCATATCATAAGATCAACACGTCAGCGTAGCTTGTGAACTGGACCATTCCACATGTTTGGATAAGACAACCAAGAAATTGTTGACTTCTCTTCCATGTGTTCTAACAGAAGACATTTTGCCTTTGTCCCTTAAGGTCACACCACGTAAAACATAAAAGCTAACATCTAACTTATGTTTATCATTTTAATCACGCTAACAACTCTTAATGAGCAATGCACAATAAATACTGATAAAACCAGAACCGCTGAGACAAAGGGCCAGCCAATAAATGTATGGAGAAAACATTGAAGTTCAGTGAGAAACAACTTACTGTTTTCACATGTGGGACGTCGATACCAATTGATCTCAGCAACGACCTATACAGGATTGACCAAACAAAGCTGGAATGAGAAACTGAGCAACACGTGTAGGTACACTCATCAAATGTATAAAGCCGTGCAGGCTATGCATAGATTGCACATGTATGTGCCAGCCCGAACTGCACGACTAAAATGTTATAACTATTTCACATAGAAGGGCTCTCCGCAATGTGTATCTGATGTAAGCCCAATGTTATAATCAAGCCAAAAAAAAACAATGTTATAATACACAATGTCAAGCAAGCAATTTGATCCTCTAGATGCACAATGTCATGTGACGATACTGCTGCTAATGCTTTAGAAACCCAACTACAACAAGGATTTTTCAAACATACATACTTCTGAAACAGCCTACATCAACCAGATTGTCAGATCTCCACGACCAAAGCACGCGGAGCAAATCAAGCAAATTGAATCGAACAAAGGAGTAAGGGTGGTATCAGCTCATACTCCTGGATATGAGGAGGCGGGTGGTAGTAGCGGCAGGTTCTGCCCCGGAAGCAGTTGTTCCTCAGCGAATCCGCGCATGCCGTCACCTTGTTGTCCCTGGCCGAATTACCGAATCAACAAAACCAAAATAACAACAACACGCAGCGCGCATGTGGCATTGGCAGAGGATGCGATATCTCGCGCTTTTAACCCGTCGACGGAGATGGACTGGTGCGGGTGCGCATACTTGCACTCGAGGTCGGAGCGGGTGCACCTGTCGCGCAGGTAGTCGCGGCACGCCTCGACAGTCAGGTCGTTTTGCCGCCGCCGCTTGCCGTCGGGTTGGCGCGGGCTATGGCTCCGACTGCGGCTGCGGCTGCGCTCGCGGCTGCGGCTCCGGCTACGGCTCCGGGTTCGGCGGCCGCGAGGGGAACGGGAGCGGGACGAGGAACGCCTAGGGGAAGGGACTGGGGATGGAGAGAGGGAGAGGCGGCGCTTGCGCGGAGGGAGCGGAGGCGACGGCGAGCGGGCGGGGTTGGGGTTGGGGTCGGCGGGGTTGGGGTTGGGGTCGGGGTGTCGACGTTGGGGATTTCGGCGGAAGCCATGGGGAGAGTGAGAGGGACAGGGAGATAGGGGAGTACGTGACAAAGATCTAGGTTTTCCTTTTTGAAAACCATATTGCCACATTGGTGTCACCGTTGACTCCTTCAGAATAATCAGTTCATCGTAATGGATTATCTGACAGTATTAAGAGTAATATAGTTCCTCGTAATAGATTATCTGACAGTATTAAGAAGCAATCTGTACCATTTTTCTTAGTATATGGTGCTGTTATAAATTATAGAAATTTTTGATAGATTATGTTGTATTAGTTTTCAGTTTAACTCATTTTGAGTGTAAACTATTGTAATGTTTGAATTCCACCCACCTCATGATTGCAGAGCATTATACTAAAAGAACTACTCCCTCTGTTTCACAAGATAAGATGTTTTTTTAATATGGACTATACTCATTTTGGTATGTATTAATGTATATAGTTCGTATTGAAATAGTACCTTGTAATATGGAAAGGAGGAGTACAACCCAGGTAAAACTAAAAACATAACTTGTAAAGTCCGTGTGTACATCTAAAGGTCTCTATAATTCGCAGGATTTTGAAGAGAGCACGACAGGAAAACAAATACTCCCTCTGTATCAAAATATAAGACTTTATACCTACTTTCTACATAGATGTATCTAGACATGTTTTAGTGCAAGGTTCACATACATGTGTGTAGAAAGTACTCTCTCCGTTCCACAATGTAAGATGTTCTAGCTAACTCGTATGTTGGTAGGTGCAAACACAAATAAGTGTACGTACGCATTAAAACATGTCCAAATACATCTAGGTACATGTGAATGTGGACAAAAGCTAAAGCATCTTATATTTAGGAACGGAAGAAGTAGGTACAAAGTCTTATATTTTGATACGGAGGGGGTAGTTTGAAACACAGCAAGACGGACCCAACAAATAACCTCAGTTAGAATTTTGTGCTCGCTTAGTGTCAATAGGTGAACTCATAATAATATGTTTGGGATTTGCTGGCCAAACTCTATTTAAATTTACATGTGAAACGACTTATTCCATCACACACATCCACTAACGGCCCCCGATATTGCAATGTCGACACGCCACTTCGAACACAAAGAAAAATTATTTATATCTGCATATGTACCAATATAGGAAGAACAAATTTGTGAAATCTTGTAACTCCAAAGAACCCATCTAATTTTCTTTTAATTGTCAGTGAATTAATTTAGACCCTTGTAAAGTTCTCTTTGCATCTTCTTCTTCATTTTTGTGTGTTCTTGCTTCTCTCCTGTGTCTCCCTTAGTGTTTTCGTTCATTTTTTTCATTTTCTTAGTGTTGCTTCAGAACCTTCTCTTGAGTTTGCCCTAATATTTCTTCACTTTTCTTATTGATTTTCGGTTAGTTTTCTCTTAGTTTTCCCTTCCTCGTTCTCACTCTGTGTTTGAAAAGTATGAGGGGCCAAAATAATGAGTACTCAACATGGGCTAGAATAAGCATGCCCATAGGACAAGTTGTGTACTGAACAAGCCTCGGGGGGAAATGAATTGCCAGGTTCAGGTCAAAACTAAACTTGATAAAACCCACGAACGGAAAAACAAAAATAATAAAATAAAAATCTGACTTAAGGCGAAATAGGAAATCGCAATTTGATGGCTAGATACTCCCTAAAATCTTGCCTGCGATCTCCAATTTATTAATTTGTACTAAACTTATTTATTTAATTCATTGTGTTGTATAAAATCTTAAATATATAATTTATATTGTTCTTACGAAATCAAAGTCATACACTATTGTTAAATAATGCCTAAGTTTTTGAAGTGCAATGTTTAGCTCAAGTTATCTTGGTTTTTTCTTCAAATTTTGTTGAGATCTCTTAAATAAATACATATTGAATTACAAGCCTTAGATGTAAGAAACAAAATACAAAATGTATTGCCCCGAGGATTAATCTGTGCTATTTAGAGGTTTTATAGTATAATTTTATGTATCAAAAGTTAGTGTTCATAAAATCGTAGGAAATATTTCTAGGCATCATTACTGTTAGGAAATATATTAATGGAGGCTTCTAGAGTATATTTATCTAAATTAATATAATACACACAGAAATTTAAATTCTATGAATGGTGAATGATATGTCCTTGAATTGTGGCATTTCTAGTTCATTACGTAGTCAAGAATATCTAAAGGTTTCATTAGTATTCAAATATATACTTTCATGTGTTATTTAAGTGACATAAATAGAAAGATGGACTTATATGATTTGTTAATGAATGATAAGACATTGAATTGTGGCATAGCTCGCTCAGTCTCAACCAATAGTATGTATTTAGTGCTCCCCGAGATCAAATAACATGCATGTAAATTTGACGCTCGAAATGTAATCATTTGTTATAAACACAAAGTAGAATTAATGTGCAATACATAGATTGTAAAACATCCCTCTCTCCCCTCTAGTAGTATAGTACTCAAAGCAAGATGAGAGATGTGAATATTTGTTAGTAAGCAATGACAAACAGTGAAATACCTGAATATGTGTAAACCAAAGAGAAAGAGGGATGATCTGCCTTGCTGGTAGAAATAACGTCCTTCATGGGAGCCGCTCTTAAAAGTCCGTTTGACAGGTAGAATACTGTTCTCACCCGCTACCATTCGTTGACAATTAACAAACACCTCTCAAAACATTTTTACCTCTGTTTTTAAAACAAAAAGCTCTAGCACGTGTTAATCCCTGCTTCCCTCTGCGAAGGGCCAATCTTTTATTTTTTATGTTGAGTCACCATCCTTTCTTTGAGCACTTCTTCGAGAGCATAGCTGTCGTTCTTAGTGTAATGTGCTTGTCCCAGAATACGATTAATTGAGGTATAACCATGATGATTTTATCTTTGATATCTCTATATCTAGTCTTCTCTTGAACTTCAGAGGTGCCTTGGCATTTATGTTTTGATCCACAATTAAGGGCAAGCGAGATACCACTCTATCATGCTTTATTATGGTCATTACAATCTTGTTGATGTTTATAAATTTCATGTTATAAGCTCTTAGTTCGTTGATACTTTTCATTAGGAAACATGATTGCTAAGTTTTATTATCCATACATCATGCAATTGTTAAAGACATGATCATAGCATTTACAATCAAAAATTATTTTTTTATCATTTACCTACTCGAGGACGAGCAGGAATTAATCTTGGGGATGTTGATACGTCCAAAACGTATCTATAATTTTTGATTGTTTCATGCCATTTTTATGCTTTTAGCACTTGTTTTATATTAAGTTTATTATTTATTTGGACTAACCTACTAATAGTTGCAAAAGTGCACAATGTTCTTGTTTTACTCTTTGATGTGTAGAAATTATCAAGAATACAAGAGGAAACCTTGCTGGAGTCGAATTGGGACTTTCCTGAAATCTGTCTGAGAACTTTTTACTAAGTTTGCCAGTTTGACCCTCGAAGATGACGTCAAATGGAGACCTGGCTGTTACGAAAGGATTCACAATTTTCCATACGAAGATTTTAAGCCCGAGATCAGCCCAATCGGAGTTCGGACGCGGCCTGTAGGCCCGTTTTGGTGGAACCCTAAAAGGGGGTGACGGAAATCCGAGAAGATATATAAAGGGAGGAAACCTAACTCGTGGAGAACTCCTCCACCCACGAATTTCAGCCACCAAAAGCCACGTTTTTGCCTCCCCCATGGATCCCATCTCCATGGGGGAGGGCTCCCAAGAAGCCATGAAGGAGGGAGGCTAAGGGGCGGCGCTCCCCAAGCTTGCCGGCGGCGGGGAAAGGAGTTCCCCGCACCGCCGGCGCCGCCGCCGCCCTGCGCCGCCGCGCTGTCTCTCTCCGCCGTCTTCACCGCCATCTCCAACACCATCTCCTCCTTGTATTCAGTGGTTCGTCCTCCCACAAACCTCTGTACCGTCCTATGTAAACATGGTGTTTGATGCTATAATATTTATCCTATGATTTACATCATGTTTCCGTAGTTTATTTGTCTTTGATTGCTTAATTGAATGCATGAGGTTCATTAGAGTTGTATGTCTATATGGTGTTGTCCTTTGGTGTCCATTATACTTGTGCGCGCATGGATCAAACACCCTAGGGTTGGTAGTATTTGTAACGAAGCGGGGGAAGTTCTGCCGGAGTGACAGAAACCTGAGAACGCGAACCGATTAGTTGCACGTATGGGAGTAAGAGGACCTTGAATTTAAGGCTATGGTTGGGGAAACCTTAATGCATTGTTAGTATTTGCGGATGCTTTCTAACAATCCAATCATATAGTACTTGTAATCCCAAGTAGTGGAGTGCATGTATATTTAGCCTCTCCCACATAGAAAACTGCATCGAAGACAATGAACCAAGTACCTTCACTAATTAATCTTGGACAAAGCCACCACAATTACCACCACTTTTCCACACTCATGGTACTGTTAGTATATGGTTACTTAGTGTATTTTATTGCTGCAGCACTAACATTTACTTTCTTGCATTTATTATCTCGCAAAGCTATCTCTCATACCCGTATTGTAGTCTAGTATTATTTCCTAGATAATGCAAACGTTTAGTGTGCGTAGAGTTGTACCAGTGGTTGATAGAACTTGACAGAATACTTATCCTACCTTTAGCTCCTCGTTGGGTTCGACACTCTTACTTATCGAAAAGGCTACACGCGATCCCCTATACTTGTGGGTTATCAGCCGCCCGCAGCAGGCTTGATACAGTATGCATCGGCTGCAGAATGGGCTAGCTCTTGGTAGTGATCGATATGCAAACTTTGGTATATATTGATTTGTACCTGAGCTCGTGCTGGGAGTAGAAGTAGGTATGCGAGAGTATGAGACGATGCAAAATTTGTGGAGTAAAAATTTAAATTAAAATCGGTCATGTGACCAAATGCCCAGGGTCATTTAACCTGTTGTTGAATTTGTCCTTCAACTTTTTTTGTCACATAATGCAGCAGGGTAAAAGGGTCTTCTAACATCCCGAGTTAACACCGTTTGTGTTCAAAATGCACTAGAGTGTCATATAAGGAAACAAATTTACATCTAGAGTCATATAGGGAACAAAAAAGTTTCCAATGTCAAATAAGGAACTAAAATTTCAAGTAGTGTCAAATAAGGAATTCTCTCTTCTAGTTATACTACTACCAACCTGAGTCTTCTCCGAAAGTACAGTAGGACTTCTCGGGAGGGCCAAATCACCGTTGGCTTCTATGGTTGCACGATACCTGGAGGACCAAAACCGCCACAGTTGGACTGTCGAGCAAAGGACGGAATTCAGAAACATAGCCATGTATTGTTCGTAGCTCTTGGGAAAATAGAATTCAGCAATGTTCTGATCTGCTCACATCTTGGGAAATTTGGAGTAAATTACAAAAAACTACCAAACCTGGGGCAGGTTTAACGGGTCAGTACCGATCTTGTTAATTTTTTCAAAAAACTACCGACATTAGGACTAACGACAATAGATCGCACTAGCGTCTGTCTAAAAGCATATTGACAGCAACACTGACTGGTGGGACCCATCTGTAAGAGCCTAGTTGGCAGCACACGTGGACGTGGAGCTGAGGTGGACGTGGGACCCACCTGTCAGTCCACATATTTTTTTCTCCACCCATCTCTTCTTCATCCTCTTGTCTCTCTCCATAGGCGTAGGAGGCGGTGGTGGGCGCTCGTCACGGGAGCTGTCGGGCGAGTAAATTACAAGACTGCGAGTGGCCAGCGGCCACCCGCCCTAGGGTCCGCCGTCGGCCGAGGTGAGGAGATGGGATCGCGAGTAGGGGCGTGGGGCATGACATGATGGTGACTGGTCGGCGGCCATCGCGGCGGTGTGCACGGTCGTGCGCTCGCTCGGCCACCTCCTCCCCCGCACCTACACCCCCACCGCCACTACGTGCTCCTCCTACTCCGCGCGCACCCTTGACGACCAACCACCTCCTGGCGGCCTGGCGCAAGATGGGGATGGAGACGTTGCGCTGCGCCTCATACGTGTCGCCGCCTCCCAAGCCGGCCGCAACTGCTGGAGCCTCGGCGGCGGCGCGGCCGAGGCCGGCCTGAATTAGATCGTGCCGTGTCGGGGTTCCGTTGCGGCCACACGCTCACGGCAGTGCGTCAGGGATGCTCGTGCGCGGGACGCCCTGAATTAGCTTGTGCTCGCGTCCGCGTCCCTGTCGTCGGACCATCTCTCGTCGAGCTTCCTCGAGGGATTCACGCTGTGCGGGATCCCAGTCCATAGCGCGGGGCAGTAGGCGGACGAGGGGCTCGCCGGCGAGCGGTGCGCCGCACTGCGCGGCATCCTAGAGTGGCTGGCCCCCATGGCGCACGCCACGGCGCAGTGGCAGGCAGCACGACGGTGCAGTGGCAGCCCAGACTAGGCGTTCGCTAGCACTGGCCTGCGGTGGAAGAGCTCCCATGGCCGGCGGTGGAGGAGTGATACGTGCATTTTATATCATCATTTATATAACTTTTAGTATCATACTAGAATGTTATTTGCATGATTATATGATTGTTTCTACATGTTTTAGATGATTTTGGGGACTTTCATACAAAGTCCCTATTTTTGGTATTTAATTTCTGGGAGGCAGAAAACCTCCTTTTTCTTGTCTTTAATGTTTCAGGAGCTACAGGACTCAAATAATAAAAGGAAAAATACTGCGTCAGTTTTTCATCGGGAGAAAGGCAGAGGGAAGAAGACCGAAGAGAGGAGAGCCACGAGGGCCAAATGGGGGTGGCCCACGCGGCCCATGTACCTGGCCGCGTGGGACCACCAAAGGTGCCTCGGGCACCTCCTCGCCTGGGGCTTTTTATCGACGCCTTCGTCTCGCCCGAAAAGTAACGCCCTAATTTTTCCAAGTCCATCCGAGGTCGCGGCGGCGGCGAAACTCCTGATCCCTTCCGAGGGGGGTCAGATCCTGCTGCTCCGGAACTCCGGAGAAGGGGGAAATCATCGTCATCGTCATCACCTCTCCTCCTTGGCGTGGGAGGAGGCCTCTACATCATCACCCCCATCAAGACCAGCACCATCACCATCATCATCACCGTGATCCACTCCGTTCCCCTCGCAGTTTGAGAGTTGCTATACCCTAGATACTTGTCTTGTGCTACTATTCATGTTTGTGATTGAGTACTTGTCATTATTTGGTGGTGAAGTTATAATTTCAGATTGTGTTGTACCACTGATTATGATCATGTTCGCACGTTGTGAGTAGTTCCCGTATGTTCCTGAGGGCATAGGATGAATTGGCATGATTTATATATGACATGTGTTGGTATTTTGTCAAGAGTTTATCTTTTATGTGATTCTATGATGGTGTTGTGCGAACGTCGACTGCACAACACTTCACCTTTATGGGCTCATAGGAGAACACCGTAGTGTAATGAATTGATGGAGACTTGGGAGGACACGTAAACCTGAGACCGAGTCATGAAGTTATATTATGAGGGTATTAGTATCGGGGACCTTAGAGTGTAATGCTATGGTGGGACTTTAGGTCTTAATAATTCTTGTGCAGTCATTTGCTTGGCCACATGATCCATCATAAGGGGTTGTAGTTTATTTATTTAGCTATACCTAATTATGGCTCCGTCCAAAGAGATTAAAACTTGACAAGATATTCAACGTGTTGTTTAATAAATCTCTATGCCTAGCATCATCCATGCCGCCCTCGGGAACGTTTGCCACATATAAGTTACACATCACTTGAGCTTGTCCTTTGCCACATAAGAGGATTGGGCTTTCTCTCTTTGAGAGCTTTCACTTGCTACTATCTGTTATCTGCTTGCAATATACAACTGAAAATACCAAAAACACTTGCATCTTTTATTGTTTTATTTATCAATCTTACTAACCAATACCTTCAGCTCCTCGTGGGTTCGACAACCTTTTCTAATTGAAAGGTACTACAATTGATCTCCTGCACTTGGGAGCCATCAAGATACTTTTCTGGCGCCGTTGCCGGGGAGCGTAGCGCTATTGGTAAGAAGTTTGGTAAGGAAACTTGAAAGCTGTTTATCTCATTGTTACTATGGCATTTATGAATCGTGCCTCGCTGCATCTTGCTCTATATGAAAGTGCTTATGCCACTACTGCAAAGGTGGTTGAAACTGCTGTCTGAGATACCTAAAGTGGGATATAAAATTCCCATGGGTCATGTTAAAAGAGTTATGAAAAATCCATTTACAGGAGATGGAACTAAGTCGGCACGCGAGCACATGGAAATAATTGAGGACATATGTGGCTTATTCAGACTACCTGGTATTTCAGAGGATCAGGTAAAAAGGAAGCTATTGTATTTGTCTTTATCTGGTAATGCTCGTGATTGGTACAGGTCTTTGGATGAAGAGGTCCAGAATGAATGGAGTATCTTGAGGAAGGTTTTCTTTCTTAAATATTTTACTCCTAAAGAAGCTTATGATAACCGCTGCTATATATTCAATTTCTGGCCACATCTGGGAGAGAGTATTACTCAAGCTTGGGGGAGGTTAAAGGAACTCCTTCGCAAGAATCCATGTCATGATCTTACAAGGAAACTTATATTGATAAACTTTTATGTGAGACTACCTATGAAGCACAAGGAGATTCTGGATAATTCATCTGGTGGAAGTTTTACTAATAACACTGAAGAAGAAGCATGGAATTTATTGGAGACTATTTCTGAAAATACTAGCCACTGGGATCTTGATAAAGGTAATGAGCCATATTTTGATTATGAATATTCATGTGTAGAGAATTTCTCTACTTCTATTCTGTTTAAAAATCTGAGTGATACTTTTGGTCTTGATCCTTATGTTATAATTGAAATAGCTAAAGGTTTTGCTGATCATATCTGTGTTCCAAAAAGTGGATTTGAAGTTTATGTTGAACCTGTTAAACAATCTATTGTTGTTCCTAAAGTTATTAAACAGGTTGAACCAATGTCATCTGTGACAATTGAGGAGTATGTTGAACCACCTCCATTTCCAAACCAAGTTAAGGAGAATTTACTTAAAGCTGTTACTAACAAGAGTAACAAAAGATGTTCTCAGCCTTATGAACAGGTGGAAGTCAACACTCAAATTTCTGTTATCAAGCAACTAAATGAAGAAGACCCAGTGGATGTTTATCTATGTGAAGATGCTACCAAAGTCATCAAAGGTAATTCGGCCAAAGTTGGGAAACCTGTTATATCATGCTCTATTGGGACTTCAAGTTATCATGGTCTATGTGATATTGGAGCAAGTATTAGTGTCATTCCATATTCTCTTTATCTTGAGATCAAGCCTGATATTGATCCCATTGTTATGGAAGAGACAGGTATGACAATTCAACTTGCTAATAAAGATTATATTAGTCCATTTGGAATTGTTAGAGATGTTGAAGTATTGATTGGCAAAATAAAATACCCTGCTGATTTTATTGTGCTTGGTTGTCCTCAAGATTCATTTTGTCCTATCATTTTTGGTAGACCTTTCTTACATACTGTTGGTGCTGAAATTAATTTGCCTAAAGAGAAAGTGTTTATTAAATGTGCTGGTGAGAAACTTGAATTTAACTTTTCCAAATTTGCTGATAAACATGTTGAGAAAGAGCCAATTCCTAATAATTTAATTGAAACTCTTGCTCATATAGCTGTAGCTTCAACTGATGTTGTAGAACGTTATATGCTTAATCAAGATGAACCATTTAATGATGAGGAAAAAGAGGCTTTGGAACAAATATTATGGCAACAACCACCACAATTACAATTGCATATCCCACCTGATAATTTAGGAGTGCTACCACCACCTAAAGGGGATCCTAGTTTTGAATTGAAACCTTTGCCTGCAAATCTGAAATATGCATATTTGGATGAGAAGAGCATATATCCTGTCATTATTAGTGCTAACCTTTCAGCTGAAGAGGAAGAGAAATTACTTGATGTGCTAAAAGCTCACCGACCAGCCATTGGATACTCTCTTGATGATCTTAAAGGTATAAGCCCCGCTCTATGTATGCATAAAATTAATCTGGAGGAAGATGCAAAACCTGTTGTTGATTTTCAACGCCGCCTCCATCCAAAAATGAAAGAAGTAATAAGACTTATTGAAGCTGGTATCATTTATCCTATAGCTGACAGTAAGTGGGTTAGTCCTGTTCATTGTGTTCCTAAAAAGGGTGGAATGACTGTTGTTCCAAATGAAAAGGATGAACTTGTGGCTCAACGTACTGTAGTTGGTTATAGGATGGTTATTGATTTCAGAAAATTGAATAAAGCAACTCGAAAAGATCATTATCCATTGCCATTTATTGATCAAATGCTAGAAAGGTTGTCTAAACACTCTCACTTTTGCTATCTAGATGGTTATTCAGGTTTCTCGCAAATTCCTGTCCATAAGGATGATCAAGAAAAGACCACTTTTACTTGCCCATATGGTACTTTTGCTTACAGGAGAATGCCATTCGGTTTATGTAATGCTCCTGCTACTTTTCAAAGATGCATGAATGCTATATTTGCTGATTATATTGAAAAGATAATGGAGGTTTTTATGGATGATTTTTCTGTGTATGGTACTTCCTTCGATAATTGCTTGTTCAACCTTAACAAAGTTTTACAGCGTTGTGAAGACCAACACTTGGTTCTTAATTGGGAGAAGTGTCACTTCATGGTTACTGAGGGTATAGTTCTTGGGCATAAGATTTCTGGAGAAGGAATAGAAGTTGATCCAGCAAAGATTGAAGCTATTGAAAAACTACCATATCCAAGGGACCTCAAAGGTATAAGAAGTTTTCTTGGGCATGCAGGTTTTTACCGTAGGTTCATTAAGGATTTCTCCAAAATATCAAAACCTCTAACCAATCTTCTGCAAAAGGATGTTCCTTTCTCTTTTAATGATGATTGCATTGAGTCCTTTAATATTTTGAAGAATGCTTTAATCACTGCTCCCATTATTCAACCTCCTGATTGGAACTTGCCTTTTGAAATTATGTGTGATGCTAGTGATTATGCAGTTGGGGCTGTTTTGGGCCAACGTGTTGATAAGAAACTGAATGTTATTTATTATGCTAGTAGAACACTTGATGCTGCTCAAAAGAATTATGCTACAACTGAGAAAGAATTTTTAGCAGTACTGTTTGCTTGTGACAAGTTTAGACCTTATATTACTGATTCAAAAGTCACAATACATACTGATCATTCTGCTATTAAATACTTGATGAATAAGAAAGATGCTAAGCCTAGACTAATAAGATGGGTACTTCTATTGCAAGAATTTGATTTACACATTGTTGATAGGAAAGGGGAGGATAATCAAGTTGCTGATCATCTCTCTAGGATGGAAAGCATACCTGATGATCCTATTCCTATTAATGATAGCTTTGTTAATGAACAACTTGCAATTGTTAATGTTTCTAGTGCTAAAGTTGCATCTCCTTGGTTTGCCAACTATGCAAATTTTATTGTTGGTAAAGTTTTGCCTCCACACTTCACTTCTCAACAAAGAAAGAAATTCTTTTATGATCTTAGACATTATTTTTGGGATGATCCTTTCCTCTATAAGAAAAGTGTGGATGGTATTATTAGACGTTGTGTACCTGAGCATGAACAACAGGCTATTATAAGAGATTGTCATGACAGTCCCTATGGAGGGCATCATGCAGGAGATCGCACAGGAGCAAAGGTATTACAATCTGGTTTCTATTGGCCTACTTTATTTAAGGACTGTGCTGAATATGTTAAATCTTGTGATAAATGTCAAAGAGTAGGAAACATTGGTAGGAGGAATGAAATGCCTATGAATTATTCATTGCCACTTGAACCATTTGATGTGTGGGGTTTTGACTTTATGGGTCCTTTCCCAGAATCAAAGACAAAGCATACTCACATTTTGGTTGCAGTTGACTATGTTACAAAGTGGGTGGAAGCAATTCCAACCAAAAGTGCAGATCATGCCACAGCAATGAAGATGCTCAAGGACATCATTTTCCCCAGGTTTGGTGTTCCTAGGTTCTTAATTACTGATGGTGGTTCTCATTTCTTGCATGGTGTTCTTAGAAAAACTTTGGCAAAATATGATGTTAACCATAGAATTGCATCTCCTTATCATCCTCAAACAAGTGGGCAAGTTGAATTAAGCAATAGGGAAATTAAACTCATTTTGGAAAAGACAGTGAATAAGTCTAGATCTGATTGGCCAATTAAGATTAATGATGCTTTGTGGGCTTATAGAACTGCTTTTAAAAATCCTATGGGAATGTCTCCTTATAAAATGGTTTATGGAAAAGCTTGTCACTTACCTGTTGAACTAGAACATAAAGCTAGATGGGCTATTAAACAACTGAACTTTGATTTTAAAACTGCGGGAGAAAAGAGAATTCTTGACCTAAACCTACTTGACGAATGGAGAAATGAAGCTTATGAAAGTGCCAGGATGTTTAAAGAAAAAGTTAAGATTTGGCATGACAAGAAAATTAAGAAAAAGGAATTCAAAGTAGGTGATCAAGTTTTATTATACAACTCTCGTTTCAAGTTTTCTGCAGGGAAGCTAGCTTCAAAGTGGCAGGGACCATTAGTGATACAGGAGGTGTACCGTTCAGGAGCTATCCGTCTTCACGGTGACATGAAAGGTAAACCTCATGTAGTCAATGGACAACGCCTTAAACCTTATATTGCAGGAAAGAGCTTCATCGGAAGGGTGGAGGAGTTGAATTTACAAACACCGGAGGAGGTAATTGAGAGAAACCGTGCAGTTTCAGAAACCCAAAATCAATAGAAGGTAACTTACTGTTGGAAAGTTTCTCGGAATTGCATAAATTTTACGGAGGTCAATTTTTATGGAAATCATCGTATGGGACAAGAAAACTGGACGAAACGGAGACCCGAGGGAGAAAGAGAGGGGCCCACGCGGCCCATGTACCTGGCCGCGTGGGGCTGTCCCTTTTCCACCTCGGAGTCCTTTTTCGTCTCGTTTTCGATCCCGACGCTTCGCCTTGACCCAAAAACTCTCAATATATACCCCTCTCTGTCGATCTAATCTCGCACCGAGCGTTCTCGAGCGATTCTTTCTTTTGCTGTTTCTGCCTGTCAGGTTTTTAGCCATGTCTTCGGGAGACTCCTACCAATGCTCCTCCATGGACGACGATGATGATGAACTCGATGGGTACAGCCCCACGTCCATATGGAGGAGGAATAGGAAGAGGAAGGACTACTCCGACGATGAAGACTACAAGCTTGATGAAGAGGAGATGGACAAGCAAGAAGCTGAAGAAGAAGAGCACAAGCCCTCCGTCGACATCGCGCCCTTGGCGACAGCACCTCCATCACCCATTGCTGTTGCCGGCGTGAGGGTGAACCACTCTCTTGGAAACAAGAGGCGGGGCGCGCGCATGCAGACCGGAGGGAAGGTTCCCAGGCACTTCCTTGCGAGCAAAAACGTAGCTTCTACTCTTATTGACAGGGAATTTCAGCGCACCACTCAAGAAACTATCCTGGTGAATGGGATCGCAAGATCCCAACAAGAAGGTGCCAAGCCCTGAGTGGAAGCCTTGCAAAGAGTCGGTGGAGAAGAATCTCATGCAAAAACTGGGAGAAGCCGCAAAAGAGTTCGAAAAGCTTACAACCTCATGATGAAGATCATTGGGGATCTTGAAGATAATTATTATGAAGGCAATGTGAAAGAAGAGAGGGAGTTCTAGCAAGACACCAAGCTTGGGGGAGTTCCATCTAGTCTTTCTCTTTATCAATCTATCATATCTATCTAGTCATGGTGTGCTTTGCTTTTATCGATTAGTTATCAATATCTCTTAGGCGTGTGTGAGCTCATGGAGCATTATCATGTATCCCTATCTTATGGTTTATCAATGAATATTAAAGTATGGTGTCATCCATGATTCTCTTGTTTGGGGATTTATGGGTAACACTCATGCAAATGAGCGTGGCATATTTAGAATTTCAATCACATCTTGCCTTGAAATTAATTAACTTGAGTATGTTGGACAATTATAGAATTATCTCAATATAGAAGTAAAAAGACTTGTGAAAATAGTTTGAGGTTAAGATATGTCTTGTAGGATAAGAAGTTGAGAAGACTTAATGAAAAGGATATAAAACACTCTTGTTACAACCTAGTATCTTTTGAGCAAATTAATGATCATGGATATTTCAATACTTATGCTCTTGAATGTGAATGAAAGGAAGGCACCTGAAATTTCAGCTAGCCATGGAAAGTGTAAGAAAAGGGTTGTGTAGAGCATGGGAACTTGATTGAGATATCCATGACTAAAGTTTGCACTAGTTACTAGTCAAGCAAGAGTGATAACAATTTTTATATCTATCTGTCTTTTCATTTGTCTTCTTTTGAACTTGTTATCCAATGAGAGTTTATCTTGTCTTTGAATTTCAGCAAAGTATAAAAGATTATAATGCTTGCCATGAAGTGCAAAAGCATGTGAAAAACAATATGATTCGATTGTCCAACATACAATGGTTATTTGCTTTCAAAAGTAAGGGGTGATTGCTAGAGTTCTACTTATGTTGCCCTCATATGTATGAGTTTTAGATCATTAATCTTATCTTGCAATTGAATATGATGATGATACAATGCCCGTATTTATTTATCAACCATAAGTCCATTGATGCATGTAATGATCTATGTCCTTACTTACTCGAGGACGAGTAAAGGTTTAAGCTTGGGGGAGTTGATACGTGCATTTTATATCATCATTTATATAACTTTTAGTATCATACTAGAATGTTATTTGCATGATTATATGATTGTTTCTACATGTTTTAGATGATTTTGGGGACTTTCATACAAAGTCCCAATTTTTGGTATTTAATTTCTGGGAGGCAGAAAACCTCCTTTTTCTTTTTTGACCCACATTACCGTAAGGGAAACCCCTACGGTTAATTTTCCATTAATATGAAACCAAAGTGCAGAAAGTCACCAAAGTGGTGACTGTCTACTTACAAGAGAGGGAAAGTTCACGGTGGGTCAAAAAATGTCCACGAATACATGGATTAGTTAAAAGTGTTTCTAGTCCAACTAATCAAAGGCACTACTAGGCTCGGTTTAACACGATGCTGGTGAAGGAGCAAGTCACTTTGGAACTTGACTCTCCACGTTCCAAAGGAAGCTGTCATCTTGTTGAAGATAAAATCATTCCTGATCTTCCAAACATTCCAGGCGACACACGCCAGAGTCTCCATGAAACAGGGGCCAGAGAAGGTTTGTGCTGATAGCAAAATGCGCTGAGAGATTGACATACTGCAGTCCCAGGTAATCCCTACCGCATCCCAACACCTCCTTGCAAAAGAGCACTGAAAGAAGAGGTGGTCACGTGTCTCAGGGTTCTGTCCAGAGCAAAGAACACAGTTCGGTCCACCATCCACATTCCAGTGTTTTCTCCTCATCAAGTCTTTGGTGTTCAATCGATCCTGAACTAAGAGCCACAAAAAGATCCGAAGCTTCGGTAGACATTTTGATTTCCAAACAAGGTCAATAGCCTTGTCCTGAGGAGCTTGAGCGAAGATGAAACGATAATAATTGGCAGATGAATATGAAGTGTTGCCCCAAGCAAAGCTCCTAGTATCCCTGTCGTTCGCCTCATCAGTAACCGACGATAGTAGGGGACCAACAGCAGTGAGCTCATCAAAAGCTTGAACAGAGAGTGGCAAGGCGAACATGGTACTCAGATCAGTGTTACGTGCCATAGCAGCAACCGATACATCCTCATCCAAAGCAAAGGAGAACAGGTGAGGGAGTGTGTCAGAGAGCAGCTCGTTTTGGTTCCAAAAATCCTTCCAGAAAAGGGTCAGTTTCCCGTTGCCCACTGAAGAAGAAGTGATGCTTCTGTAGATGTTTATCAGACTAAAAATGTCCCGCCACCAAAAGGAACCTCTATGGGACTGAGCTTGAGGAGGTGTATCACCATACAAGGACCAAACCAATTTCACCCATGGGATATCAGCTTTACAGAAGAATTTATGTAGCTGTTTCAACAAAAGAGCCGTGTTTTGAATCTCCAGATTGAGAATGCCAAGACCACCGTGCTTCTTTGGACGACAAACCATGGACCAAGCAGCAAGGGAGTAAGAGGAGCTCCTGCCCTCCTCTTTAGCCCAAAGGGCAAGACGCCGACCCTTATCAAAGACTTTGATGACAGATTTGTAAATTTTTAAGGAGCAGAGGTAGTGCATAGGGAGAGAGGTCAGAACAGAGTTGACAAAAGTGACTCTCCCTCCATAATCCAGGAATCTAGCACTGGCATTTAGCCTTCTCTCGAGCTCATCAACTATAGGAGAGAGTTCAGCCACAGTAGGTCTAGTGGTACCAAGGGGAAGTCCCAAGTAGGGGAATGGCATGGATCCCGTTACACACCCAAAAGTAGTAGCCAGAAAATCCAATCTATCAGCAGCAATGTTAATGGGCATCATACAGGTTTTATTATAATTGACCTTAAGTCCGGTTGCTCGAGCAAACACCAGAAGGACCTGCTTGAGAGCCGTAAGCTGGGATGGACAAGCTTGGACGATAAGGAGCGTGTCGTCGGCATATTGGACAATGGGGAAATCGGTGCCTGGAATAGGGAGAGGAGCAACCAGAGTTCCTTGTTGAGCAAGTTGGTTAACCATGGTTTGGAGCAGATCGGCACCTTCCACAAAAAGGATTGGAGACAATGGGTCCCCTTGGCGAACACCACATCTGCATGGGAATTTTTTACCCGGGACCCCATTTAAAAGGACCGAGGAGAAACCTGTCGAGAAAATAGCCTTAATCCATTGTAACCATCTGTCATCATATCCCTTGCATTTCAGAATTTGGAGCAGAGCTTCGTGACCAATAGTATCAAAAGCTTTAGCAAAATCTAGTTTTAAAACCACTGCTTGTCGGCCAGATGCAGAGACTTGTCTTTAATGTTTCAGGAGCTACAGGAACTCAAATAATAAAAGGAAAAATACTGCGTCAGTTTTTCATCGGGAGAAAGGCAGAGGGAAGAAGACCAAAGAGAGGAGAGCCACGAGGGCCAAATGGGGGTGGCCCACGTGGCCCATGTACCTGGCCGCGTGGGGCCCACCAAAAGGTGCCTCGGGCACCTCCTCGCCTGGGACTTTTTATCGACGCCTTCGTCTCGCCCGAAAAGTAACGCCCTAATTTTTCCAAGTCCATCCGAGGTCGCGGCGGCGGCGAAACTCCTAATCCCTTCCGAGGGGGTCAGATCCTGCTGCTCCGGAACTCCGGAGAATGGGGAAATCATCGTCATCGTCATCACCTCTCCTCCTTGGCGTAGGAGGAGGCCTCTACATCATCACCCCCATCAAGACCAGCACCATCACCATCATCTTCACCGTGATCCACTTCGTTCCCCTCGCAGTTTGAGAGTTGCTATACCCTAGATACTTGTCTTGTGCTACTATTCATGTTAGTGATTGAGTACTTGTCATTATTTGGTGGTGAAGTTATAATTTTAGATTGTGTTGTACCACTTATGCCACTGATTATGATCATGTTCGCACGTTGTGAGTAGTTCCCGTATGTTCCTGAGGGCATAGGATGAATTGGCAATGATTTATATGTGACATGTGTTGGTATTTTGTCAAGAGTTTATCTTCTATGTGATTCTATGATGGTGTTGTGCGAACGACGACTGCACAACACTTCACCTTTATGGGCTCATAGGAGAACACCGTAGTGTAATGAATTGATGGAGACTTGGGAGGACACGTAAACCTGAGACCGAGTCATGAAGTTATATTATGAGGGTATTACTATCGGGGACCTTAGAGTGTAATGCTATGGTGGGACTTTAGGTCTTAATACTTCTTGTGCAGTCATTTGCTTGGCCACATGATCCATCATAAGGGGTTGTAGTTTATTTATTTAACTATACCTAATTATGGCTCCGTCCAAAGAAGATTAAAACTTGACAAGATATTCAACGTGTTGTTTAATAAATCTCTATGCCTAGCATCATCCATGCCGCCCTCGGGAACGTTTGCCACATATAAGTTACACATCACTTGAGCTTGTCCTTTTGCCACATAAGAGGATTGGGCTTTCTCTCTTTGAGAGCTTTCACTTGCTACTATCTGTTATCTGCTTTGCAAACTATACAACCAAAAATATCAAAAACACTTGCATCTTTTAGTGTTTTATTTATCAATCTTGCTAACCAATACCTTCAGCTCCTCGTGGGTTCGACAACCTTTTCTAATTGAAAGGTACTACAATTGATCTCCTGCACTTGGGAGCCATCAAGGAGCTCAAGGTGCCGACGTGCAGCTGCATCGTGAGCTGGGAGGCAACATGGGCGCCGGTGTCGTATGCGTTCCCGACGTCGATCTGTCCGGCAGCAAAGAAAAAGTGGGAAAAAAAGGGGGCCGACAGGTGGGACCTACGTCCACCTCAGCTATTTTTCCACATCGGCTGCCAACTAGGACCTTACAAATAAGCCTCACAAGTCAGTGTTGCTGTCAATATGCTTTTAGACAGACGTTAGTGCGATCTGTTGTCATTAGTCCCAATGTCGGTATTTTTTTAAAAAAACTAACAAGATCGGTATTGACCCGTTAAACCTGCCCCAATTATGGATTTTTTTTTAATTTACTCAGAAATTCGGCAAGAACTCTGCCGAGCTTTAAAAACGAAACAACGAGATGTCGAGTAGGTATTTACTAGTGGGAATAAATCCATTCACCATTGGCTACCGGAGACGAGTAGGTATTTACTAGTGGGAATAAATCCATTCACCATTGGCTACCGGAGACGTGTGTTCGGGGAAGAATCAAAACGATTACGTAAAACAGGAAATGGAGATGCGGGGATCGAACCCCGTGCCTCTCGCATGCAAAGCGAGCGCTCTACCATTTGAGCTACATCCCCGGCTACAAATATTTAACTTAACTACGCACTTTAATTAGATCATTACAAAATCACTCTGCAAATTGACCGTGCGTGGTTAACTGACTATCGGAAGGGGCAGGCCCGGAAACAAAATGCTAGAAAGATTGCGTAGGACCGCAGGAGTAGGAGCAAAGAGTCTTCTTCTCCAAATATGAGTGTGACCAACTGGGAAAGGCCCACGGAGATGATCTGGTGGATCAGTGGAGGGCCATTCATTGCCCATAGATGACGAGGATTGCATACATTATGGGCCTGAAGGAGTCTTGAGACGTTTGTGGCTCGGGCCTTGACACACGGACACAGTGCCCTATTTTTCATCCTTGTGTTTCCGACCGGAGTGTTTTCCTTTCGCTTCAGTTTTTTTCCAAGTCTTCATGTTCGTTGAAACTTGAAAGTTGGCTCGAGTTCATTGGACATGGACAGGCAGAGTTGGCCATTTTATCCTTTGCCTGCAGTATCAACTACTCCTGTAAAAAAAAGTAGCAACCACAACAATAACCTCCAAATACGTACTGAATTGGTTGCTAAAAGATACGTTGTATACTCCATCTGTATCAAAATATAAAATTTTCTAACCTTTTTGATTTTGTCCTGATTCATGCGTATGTACACATGTTTTAGTGTCGATTCACTAATTTAAGAATGAACCAGGACAAATAAAAAGACTACAAAGTCTTATATTTTGGTACAGAGTGAGTATTTAATAACGTGCCGAGTCCTAGGCTCAGTTTTTGATGAGTCCCTAGGTGACTACGTCTCCAAATTATTTCCTTTTCTCCCTTCCCATAAACTTGCCTGTGGCAAGATGGTTAGGAGGGTGGTTGTACCCCCAGTCCACCAGAGTTCAAATCTCAGGTTTAACGATAGTGTTTCTTATTTATGTGGAATATTCTTCAGTGGGAGGCGACGTTCCCGTCGACAGCGAGGCGTCCGTGGTGACTTCGTCAATCTCAAGACCCAACCGCCGGCTCAGTCTCTCGGAGGTGCTCATAGGGGTAGGGTGTGCGTGTGTGCGTTCATAGGGGTGAGTGTATACGCATGTATGTGAGCGTCTGCGTTGTACTGTTTCGCAAAAAAAAAAATATCCATAGTTTTGTTTTGCGAAATTCGTTATATTGTGGGCTGGGAAAAAATGACAAATGGGGGTGGTGAACAGTACACAATTTTTAAAAATTAAAATTTTGCAAGATTTGTAATTTTTGTGTAGCCCAGAATACAACGAATTTTAAGTTGAAATTTTACACGTTTGTAGATCTCGTCACTATCTACATTTGGGAAAAAATTCGGGATTTTTTGAAACTAAAAAGAGCCGATTTTGAAAAAAAATGAGCAACATGGAGCTCGGGCTCCATTTGAACTTTCTGCTTCGACAACCCATAGAATGCCGAGATGTACACGCGATTTTTTGTCCGATTTTTTTTACATTTAAAAAATACGTTTAAAATGCCATTTAAAAACCGGAGTGTGCCAAAACATCACCCCCATGCAGAATATTATGTTGCTGAAGGGCATGCTGTCTACTGAATGTTTTGGTCCTAAGCTCAGTTTGCCAATTTTATAGTCATGTCCCATTTATTCAGTCAATTGCTAGGTACGTTCCCAAATTACCTTTTTTTTTTTGATGCCTTCCATAAATTATCAATAATTTCCCCTCCTTGCTCACATCATGACACGTACCGCAGAAACCACACCCAACCGCTGAAACGGCAAAGATGTTTGGCGCTAAGCTCTGCTGATAAAACCGTGGATAGCAGGACAGAGACACGGGCGTATGTCCCGGGTTCCACCACACCCCCAATTTGCCGGTGACCACGGCAGCACCCTGCCGGAGCCGGAGACAGCAGCCGCCATCACGCACGGTCCCTCCCCTGCGACCGTGCCATAATGCGCCACCACTGCAGGCAAGGCAACGGCGACTCCGGCATGTATCCCCACGGCAGCGACACACACTCAAGACCACGGAGATGATGACGATGCATCCATCAGGGTTAATCCGTAGCTGGGGTTGGACACCCTCTAAGACCTTCTTCGGTTTCCTTAAGTTTCTCAAGTGGATTGGCATGGATTAGATCCCTAGCAAGTCAAATTCCACTCCAAACCGCCTCTCTCCCAGCGTCGCCGCCGCCAGGTTCTCCGCTGGCGCTGCCCTCTCTCGTCCCCCACACCTTCCTCTTACTCCCGGGTCGCCTCTCCCGGGGCATCTCCGGAGGTCCCCTCCAACTCTAGCTCGTCCGCACCACGGTATCCTCCCCACGGCCGTTGGCGCCAGTGGTGGCGGCCACGCCCAGCCTGTCCTAGATGGTGGGTCAGGGCGGGTGTGCTCCGATGGCCTCCTACGCGCGAAGGCAGGCCGTCGCCGGGGCAACACAGGTGGAAAGCAGAGGTGTCGCGGGGACATGGGCCATTGCCTGGCGGTGGCGGCCGGCCTCGTGTCGACCTTCTCGAGGCAAAACGGCGGAGAGGCGTCGAGGCAGCTCCCTCCCCCGTGGATTGGCTCCTTTGGGGCTACAGCGGGTGGATCCCGGCAGATCTGGGAGGCGAAGTTCCGTTCGGTCGGGGCTGACGATGACGGGGTTCACGGACGTCGTTGCTTTGTTAAAGGCTTCGTCGCTGCGATCTCCCGCCCTCCGCCAAGATGTTCCGGGGGAAACCCTCGATCTGGGTCTCCCGGATCGGATGATGGCGACACTCTGATGTCGTTCTCCCTTTTGGGGGCATAGTTTTTGAACACGTTTTGCGTGGATGGGTCTAGTCGTGGTGTGGTGTTGCTTTTATCGCGTTGGCATCAGCGAGTATCGGCGGCATGGCGCAGCGGGGTCTCGACGGTGGACGTGTGTTGATGGAGCAGTTTGACACCGTGGCGGCGTCGACGGCATGCCTGACAAGGCTAGTACTTTGGTCCCTATCCTGAAGATGAAGACGTGTTGGAGGAAGACATCGGCAGCGACTTCTGTAGCTTGTGTATCGGTGTCGCTGAGGGTCTGTTGGACCGGTTGTGCCCCTGCTTGTTAACGAACAACTTGACGTGGCTTTTGGTATTTTGATGATGCGCGTTGGTGTGTTGTCAGGCCACCCCATCATCATTTTTGTAGGTGTTGCGAACTGCCGATAAGTTGGTGGCTTGTTACGGGTTGATCTTTGTATTCCTCTTAAAAGTTTTTGTTGAATAATCTTATGAAAACAGATGTGCGCTTTTTTTTTAATGCAGAGACTCGGGTACACCCTCCATTTAAAAAAAAAAAGAATCCACTTCAAACCTCCTAATCCACTTGGTCAGTGATTAACCGAGCAAGGCCTAAATGGCACGTGCCTTTTGCCGCGTGATATCTACATGTGGACCTAGCTAGAACTTTCTCCGCCTCGATATGTGACGTTGCCGCTTTTGGACCTAGCTAGAACAATTACATATCCTTGTGCGGCAACAAACGTACTGTAGGTGTAGCCTGTAGGAGCTAGCTAGGTGTGCGTGTGCGGCCTAGGGACTCCACATGGAAGTGGTGCCGCTTTGGTTTGCTTTGCCCATACTTGGGTTTTATTCGCAGGCCCTATGTTAGCCATGTACTACTACTAGTAGGATCGATGAGAATCAATCATTTATTCCTGTTGGCTCAGCCTGGTGTGTCTCCCACCACCCCTCCACTCCACACCCCAGAATCATTAGCCCAACTTCCACTCTGCCCTTGTCTTATAACGAGGAAGATGCATGATGAATCCCACGAGAATCATCAACCGAGCCATCCCACACCCGGCTCCAGTGAGATGGAGTAGCGAGTGCGCCGCCGGGAACGTGTGGCTGACCATGATTAATTAAGATAACTGCGCTCGCCGCGGATAAGCTAAGCTTTCCGGGCGGGGACGAAGAAAGCGTGGACGCAAGCAAGACGGTTCACGCCGCACGCACACACGCAAGCGCGGGTCATGACGATTGACGGGGTGACAAGGAAAGGCTCTCTTTCTCTCTCTTTTCAAGCGACAAGTTGGTTTATTCCGTATGTAGATCGACAGAGGATAGGCTGAAGATGCACGGCGATTCAATTGAGGATATGATAATCCTCGAGAGCGAAGAGAATCCCAAGCTAGCTCACCCTGTGCGTCACGATTCCAACGAGATGGTAACTCTATGGAGTATTATTAGTGGCCGTTTTCAGTTGGGCTCCTGCTGCTGAGGTAACGGGGTGTCGGGATTAGTTAACCGTAGCCGTCGGAGGACCCCGGGCGGCCGGCTTGGTGGAGCCACGGGGGCTCCGGACAACAATGACGTGGCCGGCTGTACGTATGATCGCTCTCAACATCGCGTGCGCGCGGATTCCGGCCAGGTTCATCCTTGCTCCTCACCCGCCCTGCGCCCATCCATCGTGTCCTCTCGAACGAACTTCTCAAGCCCGCATTGTCTCCTGCTGCTACGGTATGATGGCTCCGTGTGGTAGTAATTTTCGGAAACGCTTATGTAGGCGCGTGCGAGCGCTAAGTCAAACTCCTCCTTCATCCCACGACGAGCATGACGCCGCCGTCTCCTTCCTCGCGCACGGCCGAGCCGGAGCCGTCGCGGAGGCGGCGACGGCGAGGAGGAACCTTATCGCGGGGTGCGCGGTAGGGGAAATCGAAGACGCGCGCGCCGCCTTTCGAGCGGTTGAACTTGCGGAAAATAGCGTCCCACAGTAATTTTGACTGTATGAGTCGTGGGCTTAAACTGCTTATAAACCTTTTAAGTAATAAAACTTCCTTTATCGAAAAAATGAGTCGTGGGCTCATTGCATGATGGCAGTGGCACGCAAGTTTTGCTTAGGGCAGCTCCAACCACACCCCCACAAACAAACACCCAGCGCAAAACCAAAAAACATAAAAAAAATATGTCTGATTTGGTCCGTTTGGAGCGGACCGCGGACACATTTTGGGCATGTGTCCGGTCAGGGTGGGGTGCCCCAATGACCCAGCGCAAAACCAAAAAACATAAAAAAATATTGAAATTAAAAATAATATTATCTCTACTATATAATATTGATAAGCGACCGTGGTGGTGGTACGGCGTGGTCATTTTGCACTTTAGTCCCTCCATTATGTTGAAAACAACCCGCAGTCCTTTTACTTACCGGTTCATTTTTGTCAACGCAGAGAGAGGAGACGAGGAGGACCTCCACGACCGATCTGGATCCGTCGCCGACCAGGCAGACCTCCACGGGGCCCGGCCACCAAGAAGGAGGCCCTACAGGTCGCCCCTGTGCCGCCGACCAGGAGGACATCCGCCGCGCCCCTGTGCCCCGAGTCCCCGGCCGCCGAGCAGAAGGTCCTATGTGACGCCTCTGTGCGTCGGGTCCGTCGCAGACCTTCCTCCTCGTGCGGATGGAGCTCGCCGCCGTCAGCTCGCTTATGGTGGCCGGCTCCCAGAGGATCCCTGGTGTCCCTCGGCGTCGACCGCGGCGCGCCTCTCCATCTCCCACACCGGCGACGCATGCCTCCGCCCCGGATCCCCGGCACCTCCGCGGCTGGGCACGATGTGTCGCCTACTCGCCTATTCGTCCGTGCCAACAACTGCTTCCCCTGAATCCCCGATTTCCCGTGCCCACAGCGGCAGTACATAGTCACCGCCGACGGCAACCTGCACCCTGCTCAGCGAGCACCATTTACTGCACACCTGTGTTCCGTCATGTACGATGGTCAGTTAGCTTCTCTATGCTAGGAAATGTCAGTTAGCTTCTGTAATTGTAGCCCACTTCTGTTCTGTTTCTCTCTCTGAACTGAATATGGTCTCACTTGTTCAAAGCTGAATGTTCTATTTCGTAGGTTATTTTTAGAGCAAGATTCATGGTTGAATGGTGCCCAAGCAAGCGTGTCAAAAAATGTAAATAGTCTGTGCAGGCAAAGATACACTATATTGTTCCTGATATGCGTGTTTGTTTGGTTTAGGTAGTTTTTTCACCTGTCAACGTTGTTGGTTTTGTTGATTTTCATTGCTTCTTAGATAGATGAGTGCACTGGATTTAATTTGTAAGATAGACATCTGGCAGAATTAGAGTCATAACCAGTACAATTAGATGGAGAATAGAGTGGATATATAGCACTGTTTTCCCCGCCTAAATCTTTGTCATTTCTGGCCTTCTAGATTTGCTATTAAAGGGTAAAGAGATTAATCCAGAACAGGAGAGTCCCGAGCTTGAGAGATGATACGTGCGATGTACTTAAGAAAAGACTGTATAAGATACATTAGCAGCCAGGGAAACCGAAGGTTTGATTGACTTGCGTGAGCTGATGATGATTTAGTTCTTGAAACCACGAAGAATAAATGATTTTCTGCACTTCATTCTAGAGAAATATATGGCTAGAAACCGTCCATCATCTAACAAATTGTTGTTCATTACTTAATTCTCTAGACAGGCACAACAGGAAGCAACCGATAGATAGTCTCATCCTTAGCGGTCATGATTTTTCTCCTGTTACAACGCACGGATAGTTTGCTAGTATAGATAAGGTAGCAAGCCTCCACGGGCCTCGGGCCAGTGACACATAATAAAAAAAAAAAGAAATCCTATGCTACAGGGTTTAGGTGGGGGATTGGGCGGTGTCGAGGCCGCCGTGGCCAGGACCTCGCCGTGGCCTCCTAATCCTTGTCGTCGGAGAGGATGATGTAGGGCGGCGCGACGTAGGTGCACCGGTGGCCCAGCCGGCGGTGGCGTCTGCGGCGCCCCGGGGTCCTGCGGCCAAGCGGGTGCAGGCGCCCAGCCCTGGCCCTCTCCGTGCTCTGGCCACGGTGACAAGGGCACCTGCCAACGGGCACGCTGCACCGCCTCCTGCTGCTCGCGCCCCCGTTGCGCCACCTCCTCAGCCGAGGCGCGCAGTGCCGGCGCGATGTCCGGCCAGTGCGTCAGCTCCTCCAAGTTGGAGGCGTCGATGGCCTGTTGGAGGGTCTCGTCGTCGTCGACGGGCGGCGCGGGCTAGTGGCCACAGTAGGCCACCCAGCTGGGTGGCGCGTCCTCTTCCGGCTCCATCTTCACGGGGCCGCCGCCGTCCTCTACGGCGTGTCACCGTCCTCCCAGTCGAGGTCGGAGTCATCCTCGGGCTCCTCCTCCTAGTAGCCCCTCTGGCACCTCCGCAGCGAAGTACGAGCGCCGCCGCGCGTCGTGCTCGACCTCGAACCAACGGTCCCACAACAGTGAGTTCAACGCCTACGCTGGGTCGTTGACGAGGTCCTCAGGGAGGAAGCTACGGTGCCGCGGGATCTCCTCCGTGCGCGCTACCGGCGCGAGGGACACGTGGCACCGGGATGCGGCGGCGGCTCAAATGCCAGCCGTCCGGCAGGTGCACGTCCCCCCACGGGAGGGGCGCCACACCTCCTAGTACATCTGCGCCACCTCGGTGGAGACGCGGGTGCGCTCACGCTCGCGGCGTGTGTTGCGGGCGCGCTGGAGCTCGGCGCGGCGGGCCGCATCGGAGGTGGGAGCGCGGGAGCTGGACGCTTCCTTGTCGTTCCGACCGCGCTTCCACGACGATGGCTTCTTCATCTTCACCGGCGACGGTGGGCGGCCGCGTCTAGGGTTTGGCGTGCAGTGGATTGGGCGGCTAGGGTTTGGGAGTGGAGTGGGAGTGGGGACGGATCTGGCGCCGGTCCCCATTTAAAAAGGACCTAGCGAGGTAGCCGAAGCGACCACGCTCGCTGTCATGTGGGTCACGAGCGGACAAGGGAGGACACGCGTTTTGACCGCGCCTCCCCCGAACCGTGACCAAAGTTGGACCGCGTTTGGGACAAAACACGTGTCCGCGCGGACACTTATCCGTTTACGGCGGCCCATTGAAGGTCCTCCTTGTCCGTCCTCCTTGTCCGTTCGGTCAAAATCGGACAGCGAGCTGATCAGTCACTGATGCGGCACCTAGCTTCCATTCTCAGCGGGAAACGAATATCTAGGCTACAATCAGAAATACTATACTCCAGGGTACTGCTTAAGCTGTCGCGGAACTTGTGCGTCCACGTTTGCGTGCAGTTGGCACCTATGCCAAGGTTACCTGACGGAGGCAAGTATCTGGCGCATAATCAGCGGATTCCAGTAGTTTCTTTGTCACACAAGTTAGTTAGAGTTCTCATTAGGACCACTAGTCATTAACCCGTGCACCTGCACGGGCTACAAATTAAATAACAGTGACAATACAAATTTGTATGCATCGTCTCACTAAGATCATACTCTCTCCTTCCAAATATATAAGACTTTGAATTTGAGTATGTCTTTGACCATGAATCTTTTAACAAAATTTTAGGCATATGTCACGAAAATTGTATTACTGGAATGAATATTCTTTTGCGGGATATGCCTCATTAGTTTAATAGTAAAATTCATGACAAAAGATATGCTTAATTCTTGAAGAGGCGTATCATATTTTGAAGGAGATTATTGTTTTTGCCACCATATTGGTTACTGACTTGAAATGCTTTCAATAGTTATCACTTAACAGAGACACACTATACCTATATGGAATTATTTAAATGTTGCTGCCTCGGAAGTTTCTTCTGTAAATGCAAAAATCAGGGAGCTGAAACTTACTGCCCATGTGCCTATGTATGAGTCTATATCGTTTCTACCTAAAAAGATACCATTGCCCCTAGCTACGTGTACTCTGATTATCGATGCGGCAGGGTTTAACATAAGTTCAGCTGAAGTATATACAGATGGCTATTCGTGTGCAATAATCTATGAGGATAGAACAACAATGATTATCAAGCTAACGTTCCCCTGAAAATATGGTAGCCTAATATATGTCAAATATAATTTGTTCTCACCGAAGATTATATTATTTTTATGCATATAAATGAATCAACCGATGGCAATTCAGTCAACCTATTTTTCCTGAAACTGTCTTTTTTATAGTTAGCTGCTGCTTGCTTATCCGAATTGTATTATTAGTTGAACTCTACTGTACAGTCACTACGCCATCTTATATTTACTAATTGGAGGCACCATACGAGGCTCCACGTTAATCCTTGAGGTTAAAAACTTTTGTCCCTCGGATTTACGGTAATCTGTCTAAAGCCGTTGGATTAAGGTCGTTTTTCTAACGCGCGCAGGCATAACACTTTTCGCACCCATCTTCCTCGGCGTGAGTTCGAATCCCGAACCATACTCGAGATCGGTATTATATAAAAAAGGTACAGATCGGTCGCTAATTAATTCGTGCCATAGATGAGGCTTCCCCGTGGCCAATCTTTTTTTTGCGGTTGGCAATACTTATGGCGGTGGAAAAATGGAAATCTTACCTCCAACACGGTCATTTCACTATATACACAGATCAGAAGAGTCTGATCCATCTGGGGGATCACAAATTCAATACTCTGATCCAGCAGAAGGCATTTTTCAAGCTCTTAGGGCTGCAATACAAGATCGTGTACAAGAAAGGATCAACTAATGTGGCAGCTGATGCATTGTCACGACACCCACATCAGCTCTGTGCTGTCTCGGCAGTCAGGCCACGCTGGATTGAGATAATAGTTGAAGGATATATGAAGGATGACACAGCAAAGCAACTCCTAACTGAATTGAGTGTGCATGGGTCAAATGAACAAGGGTTTACACTGACAGATGGAATTATTCGCAAGAATGGAAAAATCTGGTTGGGGACACATACTGAAGCTCACCAAGCTATTTTGCAAGCATTACATGACAGTGGTATGGGAGGACACTCAGGATTTCGAGTGACATATCATCGCATTCGCCAATTATTCACTTGGCCAGGGATGAAGCAAGCAATTTTCACATATGTGCAGCAATGCAAAATCTGTCAGCAAGCAAAAAATGAACACAAGAAATTGCCTGGCAAGCTACAGCCACTGCCAATACCCCCTGAAGCATGGCATTCGGTAGGCTTGGACTTTATCGAAGGACTGCCTAAATCGAATAAGTTTGACACTATATTGGTGGTAGTGGATAAATTTTCGAAATATGGACACTTCATTCCACTTAAGCACCCGTTTACTGCAGCTTCAGTGGCCCAACTCTTCTTTGACAATGTCTTCAAATTGCACAGTATGCCTAAAGTACTCATCTCTGACCGTGATAAAGTATTTACAAGCCAATTCTGGCAGCAGCTGTTCAAATTGGCCGATACTACACTGAACTTAAGCTCGTCTTATCATCCCCAAACCGATGGGCAGACAGAGCGGCTTAACCAGTGCCTGGAGAATTATCTGAGGTGTTTTGTGCACGACAACCCACAGCAATGGTCCAAGTGGCTTACCTTGGCGGAGTATTGGTACAATACATCCCTGCACTCAGCATTGGGGACATCACCATTCCATGTGTTGTACGGCAGGAAACCGCGGCCATTCGGATTTCGGAATGAAGCAGATACTGGGAATGCTGAGTTGGATGTGTGGTTGTCAGAGAGAGCAAAAATGATGCCGCTGATTCGCCAACACCTGGAACGAGCCCAACAGCGCATGAAAGTGCAAGCTGACAAGAAACGTTCTGAGAGAAGTTTTGAAGTGGGCGATTGGGTGTATCTCAAACTTCAGCCGTATGTGCAAGGATCGGTCGAATACCGTGCATCTCAGAAACTGGGGTTCAGATTCTTTGGACCATTCAAGATTTTGCAGAAAGTTGGCAATGTCTCATACAAATTGGAATTGCCGGAGAAATCTCGGATTCATCCTGTCATTCATGTGTCGCAGCTGAAGAAGGCGCTCAAACCTGGTGAGTTGGTTAGCGAAACACTTCCAGTTGCTCTCATGGATGCTTCTATATGTGTACAGCCTGCGGCAATCATGGCGGAGCGCATGGTGATCAAGGGCAACAAGCAGGTGCCGCAAGTGCAGGTCCGCTGGGAAGGCTGGCCAGATTCCTTCTGCACCTGGGAGCATCTTCATTGCATCGTCGACAAGTTTCCTGATGCACCAGCTTGGGGACAAGCCGGTACTCGAGGAGGGGGTGATGTCACGACCCGTATGTTACCTGAAGCCCTAGCTATCCGTCGCCTGGCGTTGAAGAGGAAGCAGAGGCGAGAAGCCCACGATGCTGACAAGGCCCAGCCCAGTCGCAGCCCAGACGAGACTGATGGCCGCACCTGGGGGGTAAAGACGCAGTGCTGCCGAAGCAAAGGAATCCAATCAATTATGAACTAAGAACACTGTCGTAGACAGATTCTCTTCCTCCTCTCTCGCTTCGTCGAGTTCAATTTGCCCAGCGTGACGCTGTGGATTGTATCCGAGATTGTATCTGAGACTACATATGAGAGATTGGTAGATTGGGGTACAACATGTACGTAGTTGACCAAACGATACAGACTACAGAGTGTGAGGTATGCCGCTGTCGCGTCGCTCTCCACGGCGTACTGAGGTATAAACCGAAAAATTAAGCAGCATAGTAGAAAAAGTCTTTTGGGTACAAGCACCTTTCTATTTATTTTAGACGGAAGGCTCGAAAGAGGCCAGCTTTGAATTAACAAAGCCAACAACCGGCCAAGAGTTACAACTTACAAGAACAAGCTGGAGAAACCAGCCACACCACACACACACACCTCAGAGCAACAGAGTACAACAAAGGCAAAACAGCCAACCTAGACTATAGCTTGAACCGCACGAAGCGCCTTGACATCTGTTGCACGAAGACGGCACCGATGATGTCAAAACCAACGTCCTCGTCCACACAATCATCGCCACCACCAAGACACGCCGTCGGGGGAGAGAACCAAGCAGGGTTTGGGAATCCGAGGGGGCTTGCAGCAACGCCTCCAAGAAGGTAAGCGGCGTGCGAAGACGTCGTCGTTGCCGGCAGAGACGAAGGCCCTGCAAAGTTTTCACCAAAGCCCCAAAGCACAAGCCGCTACGAGGAACACCAACCGAAGGAGCACCGGCGAGAGCGAGCTGGGACGGAGGGGCGGAACCCAACGAACTGAACAGAAGAGAGGGTCTACGTGGCGACGCCTTCAACAAGGGGAACGACACCCGGAGGTGTTGCCGTCATCCACAGCGGACAAAGCCGTTGCGTGGTTTTCACCGAGACCCATCTTCGGCCAGATGCCGGCCGCCGCCGAGAGGACGCGAAGAAGACAGAACCGACCGCCATCGACGGCCTACACCCCATCGGTCGCGAAGTGCTCCAGCCCAACACGGAGCACTGGCGAGAGCAGGCCAGAGATCCACCTGCAGAACAGTCGGCCCAGCCCAGATCCAGCAACGGGATCTGGCAGCCCGGCGGCCACCGGAGCAGCACGGGGCGTCGAGCAGCATCGCGGACCACACGGCGCCGACCACGGCGCCGGAGCAGCAGCACGAGCCTCCAATGGCGGCCGACCGGCCGTCCACCAGATCCCGCCAAGGATCTGGGAGAGCCCCTGCAACCAAGCGAGGGAAAGCTCTGGGGCTACGACGTGCGACTGCGAGGGCCGGCGAGCGGCTGAGCAGGGGACGGCGAGCTCGCACGGGGGAAGGAAGGAGGGCAAGCCCATCCCAGGCCCGAGGGCACCAAACGCACACCACACCACGCACCCACGCACACGAGAGGGGTCTCCCCGCCGCCACCGTCAGCCGGCGGCGTCCTCCGGCGACAACGGGGGAGGGAAGGAGGGAGGGAAAGGGGCTTGGGGCGGCTAGGGTTTTTTCCGCCGCCCGGGTCGCCCTCGAGAGAGCGACGCGGGGGCCGGGGATGTGCTCACGAGGACAATCATGAACCCCTTCTATTTATTTTACGAACTCTCCTACCTATACCGGTATCAGTACAGTACGTATGTCTGCCTGCGACCGCATATATACCAAGGAAATAATACACGCGCTCAAATACTTCACGCCTTGTTTATCTCTAGTCTATTTTCATCCCAAGGATCGGGGATGGGGTCGGGGATGAGAGGGGATTTGGGGAAATTTTTGTTTTCACCTAATCCCGTCAAATCTCCACAAATATTCTTCCCCCACATTACACTAGTATGGGTTAGAGTTTTCAATTTAGCCAAAAATGAGGTGGTTGGTAGGGATATTTGGATATTATCTCTTATAAAACCAGAGTAGTAAACGGACTATTGAGGATTTTTCGGGATCCGAGATATCCCCTCACTTCCCCTGAAATACACTCCGAATACACTAAGGTAAACAAAGCCCTAAACGGTGTGCTTCGTCAAAGCGAATACTGAAACGTGTAAAGTGGAACAACGGATAAATTTGGTGATGATGCTAGAGCTAACCCAAGTACGTGCCATGGACCCGACCTTGACGACGATGATGATTTGGTGGCTTGAACTTTTTTTATTTATGCTCGCATGACCATTTTTTTTCCATTCATGTTTGAGATATGATATCCATTCGTATGTATGACGCGCTACTTTGCTTAACCATGATAACGAGGTCGTGTTAATCATCTGTGTGTTGATGTGATAAAAGCATATCTATTTGAAATGTATATATATGTAAAGTAGTGATGCGTACATGTCAGAGAGCACAAACAAACAGGTATCGCGATCCAATTTTTAGGAGTCTGCTAGAGCTGAGGCTTTTTCACTTTCAGATTTCTTCTCTCTCTCACACACACACACACATTGAAAAACTGATTTTTAAGAATGAAGAATTGACTGTACTGGATATGTTCTAATTGTGGATCTTCTTATATGACAAACAATCTTGTTTTGGCACACTTTTATTCTGCAGTGAAACAACTTTTTTCCTAGATACTGAGATATGCCGATTTGACTGATTATATGTGTGCTGGTACAATTATATACAACCTCCGATCCATATTAATGACCTCAACTTTATCTAGATACGGATGTATCTAGTTAAGTGTTTAGACTAGATGCATCCGTATCTAGACAATGTTGAGACCATTAATATGTATCGGAGGGAGTATATCTAATCTAATCTCGAACTAGCCAGTAGTTTTTGGCTATAGATGCCTTTTAAAGAGACGTTTTGCCGGTAGAGCTATTGACCTATGACGAGAAAAGCTGGATGCGCAAAGAAAGATGCATATAGTGCGTGGACAGGTTTGGTACGGTTAGCTATCTCAATTTTCATTCTGTAATTTGTTTCTTTCAGAAAAATGAGGCGTAGGGCGCGTAGCACCGGAAATACGTTTTGGATCTCGGGCACCAGTGCTCCTGGTGCCCAATTTTTTTTTAAAAACTTTATTCTTTTGCCAAAAAATCACAAAAAAAATCACACAGGTAGTAGTCTACATGTGTGCTTAACTCATAAATTTGCAAAAAATAATTCGAAATAATTTGACCTGTGCAAAAATAAGAAATCTGGGCATGTTTGCACTTTTTGAATTTGCTTTGTTGACTGCTGATATTTGTTATTTTCACACAGCCTGCAAATATTAACATTGTTTTTTTGTGATTTTTCCTATGGTAATGAACATTCAAATCTACATGCTTGATTTTTTTTCAGAATTTTATGTGTAACAACAATTTTTTGAAAAAAAAATTGGGGCACCGGGAGCACTGGTGCCCGGGAGCCAAAACTCCGCTTCCGCGTAGCACGAGCTACCGAACCCACCGTCACTTTCATGGGCTTATTTTGCTGCACCGCCGGATATATATATATCGAGTGATGTCTACTGTCTAGTAATCAAACTATATTAAAGTCGTGTTTAGGGGCATATTAAACTTGTGTTAGTTAGAGGCTAATGAATTTAGAGTTCCTTATTTACTACTACTAGCTTGATGCAGATTAACTTTATTAATTAACTTTTACGTTTCAATTCTGAATTTGAAGAAAGCGATAACAATATAAATTTCAAGACCAGTAGTTAGCACCTCAAGCAGGATATATCATATATGTACTCTGTGTGTGAAAATGTTGAATTGTACACTCCATGTGCTAATCATTTAATTTCATGTTCACTAGCTTGTCGATTCTTTCGTAACCCTACATACTAGTCCAATAAGCCTTACAACCACTCTGGTAGATCCCCTAAAAACACTCCATCGGAAAAAGTCATTTTAAGAAAGAAATATATATCCATTCCAATAGACCCTCCATTACCACCATAAAAAAGGTGCAGATTATGTGTACTTTGTAAAAACGCCTCTCTAGCATTTATAATCTAGGGAGGGGGCATTTTCTACACGGTCCCACCCCTAATTTTTTGGCATCAAGGAAAACTTTTCGAGTTTCCCCCTCGCTCGCTATACATGTCGTAGTCATGCTCTCCGTGCCACCGCTCTACCTCCAGACCACCATCATGGGGTCTTTGGAGGACCCACAACCCATTCCCGCATCTATAGCAATGTTGGGCCATCGTTGGCTCGACTGCCATGTCGTTGCCACCACTAGGGGGTGAAGAGGCCGAAGTCGGCATCCACTTTGGGCCCTCAGACGATGCCTCTAACGGAGGTCACCGAGGCCATCTAGGAGGCGGCGGCGGCGACCTCACTCAATGTAGTTGTCGTCATTGTAGTCGACGACCAGGAACCGGGAGCGAAACTCCTCCTCAGCCATCGTTTTCACGAGGGATCTGTGGCGACACTAACTGGCTCCTCTTGCTCTAGCCCCTCTTACGCACGATGCCATTCGTCGGTCATGAGGGAGCATTGGGAGCCACTGATGCCCTCCGCCATCATCGCCCTCTTCCGTGCGTCGTCATTGAAGGCCTCCTACGCGTTGTCGTCAGAGCTCCCCGAGTCAAAGGATGGCGCTAGCAACTACAACGGGTGCTGAGCCGAAACCAGTGGGAAGCCTCGCGTGGCGGCCTGTGAGTTTCCCAACTCCGCATCGTTGGCGCGACACGCAAAGTTATCGGGTTTTGTCTGTTTGGGTCATTAGGCAGAAACCAATTGTCGGCCGTGTCCGTCGGCGCGCGTAGTGAACGCAACGTGCCGGACCCGTTCCATATGTTTTCGATTTAGATAGGCCAAAAATGCCGATTTTTATTCATGGATAGGGGCGGGCCACAAAGGGCCTTTTTATAATAACTATTAAAAAACATAGATCACTAAGCCTGGTCGCGGGCGTCCAACTCGTTGTCGTCGTCGCAGAGGTCAATGTAGTCCGGCCCCGTCCAGAGATGGGCCGACGGTGTAGGCGTCATCTCCTACTCCTGCCAGTCGAGTACCAGGACTAGCCGTAGAGATCTGCGTGGAGGGGAGGAGCCTGCTCCTACTCTGGGTCCGTCTGCATCCCCGCCCACCATTGCTCGGGCCTCCATGGCGGTGTCGTGGAGCACCACGGCGAGGCAGTCTCACCGCCTAAGCTCGTCGAGGACGACCGTGTGCTTGGACTCCTCGAGGACCTGCGCGTGCACGGGGTCGTCCTCCTCCTCGCCGACGTCGCCCTCCGCCCTCCTTCACCACGACCCCCCACGGTGGCGATGGAGCTTGGCCGCGTGGCGGCGGAGCTCGAGCCTAAAGGTGCGGCGGTACAGCCGTACGTGCGTCTCGTTGCACGGCGGCCTCGTGGTGATTCTTGCCCTTCCCCGTCCATTTGAATCCTATGACGCTGCCGGGTTAGGGTTTCCTGTTGGCCACGGCGGAGCAGAGTGGGGCTTGGGTGCGGAGATTGGGGTTGGATTGTGAGGTGGCCCTCCCTATCCGCACACGTCTGGCATTAAAAAGAACGAGGCAGGAAGATGAGGTGGCGGTTGGTTCGTTGAAAAGCTGCCCGCGACGGACACCGGCGGACGGTCCGTCTGCTGTGCGTGAGGACGTGAACCGGACCCAGATTTGGTCCAGAAACGGGTCAGCGCAAATACGGCACGAACAGAAAACGGACACGCCCGAACGGTATGCATCTGGATGTTGAGCCTGTTTTTTATACGCTGATCCAAATAATTTTTTCTTCTGAAACACAGTACAACACAAACCACATACACGCGCATACACTCACCCCTATCACACACGCACACCCTATCCCTATGAGTACCTCCAAGAGACTGAGCCGGCAGATCAGGTCTTGAGATTGATGAAGTCACCACGGGCTCCTCGCTGTCGACGGAACGTCACCTCGAACTGAAAAATATATTATATCTAAATAAGAAACACTAGCGTCAAATCTAAAATTTAAATCTAATAGGGTACTAGTACAACCATCCTGCTAACCATCATATCTCTCTTTCAAATAAATAAATTCGAACTAAAAAGATCGGCTCCTTGGAGTTGCGCTTATGGAGGCCTTGTACTCCTCCAGGTAAGTCACGCTTTAACGGTGGCTCTTCACTTAACTAATCCTCGTCGCTTCACCATAGAAGGAACGTTCACACGTGCGGCGTGAACAAGTTCTGGTGAGGTTAGTTCCGTAATTTCCCCCAAAGCAGGTCGACCTTCCCTTCGTGCCACGTTTTCTCTCCAGAGAATGGGCGACTGGCAGCGTTCCTTGCTAAGGATCCTAGGATTGATTGTCATCTGAAGAAGAAGCCTTATCCTCTCGCACCGCCACTGTAGCTGGGAGGGGGCGATTTTTGGAGCGCGTTTCGCCGATCCACCTCGTGCAGCCGCCGAGCCGCGGGATCCGTCCCCTCCGCCGGCCGCTTCGGCGGCGGGAGGGTGGTGGATCCCCGGCTCCGGCGTGTATATATGGTAGGATGGGGGGAAGTTCACGCCGGCGGCGCTCAGGAGGAGGGGCGGCTGGCGTCGGGTTTGGTGTCGGCGCGGATTTCTCCGACGATGCAGCTCCTACGGGTGCGGCGTCTCCGCGCGCGACTTGCGGGAGCTCGGAGGCCGGCGCGCCGCTCGAGCTCTTCTGCCTACCGCCGGATCCGTGGTGGCGGCGGATCTGGCGGGTAGGTATCAGGGCTGGTTGGGCACCACGGCTTCGATCGGCGTCGACGGTGAAGACGGCTGCGGCAAGGTGGACAAGACGGTGTAGGGGGACGCTCGCCATGCCTTTTCATCGGCCAGGTTTCCGTCGCTGCGCGACGGACGAGTCTTGCGGCGTTCTTCAGCGAGACTGTTGCTCTCGCGACGTGGTAAGAAGGAGGATGGCGGCCTTCGTCCTCGACGCCGATGGATCGGCTGTGGTTTGCCTTTGCTCTGATTCCTCCCCTATGTATTTCTGCTCTCTGTTTGTGGTATCGTGATATAAATACATGGGTTTCAAAAAAAAAAAAAAAAAAAAAAAAAAAAGGATCCTAGGATTGGGTATACTGTATCCATACAATCACCAAAACGTCACGCAACACGTGATAACTGTACCCGAGCGTGGGGCACCTGCCACATCGGTCCCACATGTCAACGGGGCCAAGAGCGACGTGACGTATGTGTCCCCGTCGAGGAGCCACCGCACGATTCTTCTTGTCCCGTATCCACTGGAAGATTCATTAAGAATCAAGACATGGTTTACTTTGCTGCAGCTCATGGCAAATTGGCAACACGTCGTTGCTGACGGAACTATAGAGGCTGCTGAGTAAAAACTTTATGAGTAGTTGTCTGTACGGGTACCAGACTTTGGAGGCAGCATATACGGACACCTGTCAATAAAGAAAATTAGTTATACCGTCACAAAAGGGAACTTTTGCAGTATTGCACGTTTCAGCATGCAGGTTAGGCAATCAAGATGGTTTGGTCTGTTCGAAAAAAAAGATGGTTTGGTCGCCACAAGATATTGTTAGTAGTCTACTGTCTTCTTGTTGGACTTCCCTGCTACGAAATTGGAATTATTGTCCTCTTCGGAGCGCGACGATGACCGGCTAGGAGCGGTTCGGTCGTGATCTTGGTCGGCGCGAGTCTCGCGCATCTCTAATTCGGAGTTCATCATCAGAATAGGAGCTACCCGTTTTCTGTAGGAAGAGTCCTTTGTTTGGCATATGGATTAGCGTGGGATGTATGAGACCGGTACGATGAGGTCTTCCTAGGTGGTTGTTCTTTGGTGAAGTCGAAGTAGCTGACTCATGCAGGAGATGACGCGCGCTGGTGGGTAATCGCCAATCTCGATGATGACCTCGTCTTTAGCTGTGTGTGAGAGGTTTGTGTCAGGTAACCAAGGTGGTTGTGTGTCCTCACAACAATCGTGTTTCATGACGATCGACAAGAGTGTATGTTTCGTTCTTGGCTGATTTCTCGCTAATTACTCGTTCAACTTTTTTTTCTTAATTAATGAAAATGACAAGTTTTTTTTGTCTCGTTTCAAACAAATGTGAGGCAATCAAAGGAGTACCGGCATTCCTTTGCACATTTAAGCATGTTTTCTTTCGAAGAAAAGGTCCAACACATTTGTGCATGTTAGGAGACCTAGTTCGGACATCCCTATTCCCTCGTTACATGGACATGTGGAATTTAAGTGACTTAATTTCTGGTCAATAGGCCTAAAAGTTGGTATTGGTACTTTTTTTTGCGAGGAAACCATGGTGATATTACAGGGAAAACATTACAAAAAGGTGCCCAACAAAGATAAAAAATACATTCCAGTCCTTCTGCAACTCAAAGACGCCGGCATGGAGCAGGACGTGCCGGCAGCGCGCCGCCGCCTCGTCTTCCTTCAAGCCTTGGATCAGAAGACGTCCCTTAGCGGACGGGAAGTCGCCGGACCTCGAACTCCGTGGAGCCTCCACCCAACTCCAGCTGCATCTTCGTCTTCCTTCAACATCACCGGCTTGAAGGTCGTCAACCCAGATCCGCCGCCACGCGGGATCTGGGAGGGGGATGGCGCTCCCAACGGATCCGGAGATCCCATGGAGCGAAGGGAGCAAGCACACCACCGCGGAACTCCACCGAGCTCCGCCGTCGAAGGAAGTGCGTACCTGCACCAAAAACACCGCCGGTGACCCAACCTCCTCCATGGCGCCACCGGTTGAAGAGCTCACAAACCCTACTCTATCTACACCCGTGAAGCGGAGATCCCCCGCCCTCCCGCCGCCGGAGCGGCCGACGGAGGACGAGGGATCCGGCGAAACGACGGCGAGGTGGTGGATCTGCGGGCGGGAGGGGGGGGGGGGTGAAAAAACAGCTCTCTCAACTGTAGCGGTAGAGAGGAGACGTCCAGGCTCGTCTGTGGGCGAGGTGGTACTTATTATTTACTCCGTACAACATTATTTTTTGTTAATCGAACGGTCGGCCTTTGCAGAGGCCCAATGCTGAATCCTCATTTTTGTCGACATAAACAAATTTTTGGGAAAGTATCCCTTTGGTTAAACAAATCTGAATCCTTATTGTTGTCGATATAAAAAATTGGTTAGAAGCAAAAGCAGTCTCCGATCATACACCGTGTGTACGATTACCGAACTTCCCGACCACATCTCGAAGTAACCAGGCTCGGTCGAACCCGAGACGGAGAAGCGAAGCCGCCGGTGAGGGGCAATTCGGTCAACCAGCCCCCCGAAAAAAGGCGCGACCGGCTGGGTCCCTCCAACCGCCGAACCGGCCCGAAGCGCCTAACCGCGAAGATTACCGGAACGCCCCTCTCCCTATCCGTCTCGGCGTCCGATTCACTTCGCGATTCGGGAAACCGACGCCCACCGTACTTGCACCTATATAGCGGCACGCGTGGCGCACCCAGGACGGCGCGGAACAATCAGACGGAAGAACTCGAGCGAGAGAGAGGAAGAAAAGGAAAACAAGTGGAGAGGAGTAGAGCAGCGAGGGAAGCGAGAGACGCGAAAGTTTCTTGCGATTCGCCGTCGAGTCGAGGGGAGTTTGATTTGATTTGATCGAGGAGGTGATGGGGGTGAGGGAGCCGGTGGCGATGGAGATACCGCTTCTGGAGGAGGGGGCGGCGGCGAGGGTGCCGCCGCGGATCAGGAGGCGGCTGCTCGAGGGGAGGGCCGCCGGCGGGGCGGCCCGGCGAGCGCCGAGGAAATCGAGGCCAGGCTCAAGGAGGCGGAACAACGGAGGCAGGTTGGTGTCTCTGTCTTTACTTTTCTTCCCTGCCTTTTTTACTCTGCTTTTCCCCCTTCTTCCTCCTCACGGCGGATTGCCAAGGGCGGGGCCCGGGGCAAGAACTGTGAAATCCAAGTTCTTGCGGCCTCCTTTCCTTTGGCGATGGTGAAACCATAGTTGTATTTCCTGTTGTTAAAGTGGTATATTTATTTACTTGTTTATTTCACAAGTGGTATTGTTCTTGGATGATTTTACAGCAACTTTAGTCGACTTGCTATTAGTTACGCGATCGAATTCCTTTTTCCAAGAATTGATTTTTACGTTCCTTGCTGAGTATGTGAAAGAATTCCTTTTGATTTTGAGTCTTGATAGGGCTTTCTGGTTGGTGGTTACGGTTCGCGGGGGAGTCGAAATAACATTCTCTGGGGATTCTTTTGGCGGTAGGTAGTCGTGAGCTGAAGTTGGTTTCACGTGTGACGGGAATTGCTCTTGTCTTCGATTTTGCCACGGTTCTTGTCACTTTGGGGTTTTCTGGTCTTTGGATTGAAGCGTTTTCCCCATATAGTAAAGGTCTCACTTTTATTATTTGTCTAATAGTACCATTTTCTGTAACTCAATTAGTAATTCTGTAAAATTGATTATTAGTAACTACTCCCAAGTCGATTGTAGGAAGAAAATTCTTTTAATCCATGAGTAGAGTTTGTTGCTTACATCGATTTACCCCAAGTCGACTGTAGGAAGAAAGTTCTTTTAATCAAATAATAAAGGTAAAATTCATGTAATTGCTTGAGTTAGCAATTAATTTCAGGTTGTTAGCTATTAATTTCAGGTTGTTAGCTATTAATTTCAGGTTGTTGCTTCGGTGGTAGGAAATTATGGTAGCTTGGTAGGATTGTTTGCTTTTATCACCGACCACTTGGTTTTGCTTAGAAGTAACTTACCTTACACTTGTACTACTGAAATTTTGGTTGCACCTTCTGTAGATTTGTTGGTTGATGTAATTTTCGTAGGGGCTATAGAAACACGGCTAAATAGTTTAGTTTTTTTAAGAAGGTTGGTAATGAATTAGTTTTATATGCTTGATCCAGTTAACTCATGCTCAGTTGTTTTCCCACAGCAATTCTACGACTGGTTGTCCTGCAAAGCAAGGAAGAAGCCACGGAGCCCGTCGTGGTCGTCTTCTCAGGAGGAGGATTACGGACAGCGCCTCGAAGCCAAGCTTCAGGCAGCTGAGCAGAAAAGGTTAAGCTTCCTGGCAAAGGCACAGAACCGGCTAGCCAAGTTGGATGAACTCCGACAAGCAGCCAAGAATGACGCGGAAATGCGGTTTGAGAAGGAGAAGGAAGAGCTCGAGACTAGAGTTGAGTCTCGTGTCCGGCAGGCGAAGGAAAACCGCATGCGCCTATTGCTTGCAGATATGCAGAGGCGGGCGGCACTGAAGGAGAGAACAGCAAAGTCCCTGGTGCAAAAGGCAACAACTGAGAGCAAGTACACAGAGCAGGTGCGATCTGCTATCCTGCAAAAGCGTGCAGCTGCTGAGAAGAAACGGGTGGCATTGTTAGAAGCTGAGAAGAGGAAAGCTCAGGCTCGCCTCGTGCACATTCAACGGGCAGCCGAGACCGTATGCAGCCAGAGAGAATTAGAGAGGATTAAGTTAAAAGAACATGTGGAAAGCAAACTCCAGAGGGTATGTGTTCCCATACATATGCTGATTTTACAATTTTTCCCATTCTACTCTGTTTCATATCTGATTTGTTATCTTATTGAAACAGGCGAAGAGGAAGAGAGCTGAGTATTTGAAGCAGCGAGGAAGTCCTCGCAGTTCTGCCCAAGCTGAGTACATCAAGCATGCAGAACTTCTTTCAAGAAAGCTGGCGAGGTACTGCCATGCGATACATTTTTAATAAGTATTTTGTTGTACTTGCATGTTTCGAGTTAATGGAACTTATTTCTTCTCATCGGTTTACTCTAGGTGCTGGAGAAATTTTGTGAAGTCCCAGGAGACAACATTTGCCTTGGTTCAAGCTTATGATGCTCTTGGAATCAATGCAAAATCTGTCAAGTCGATGCCGTTTGAGAAATTAGCTATGTCGATGGAATCTCCCACAGCTCTTCAGGCCACGAAAGCCTTACTTGACCGGCTGGAGAGACGGCTTATTCTCCGTCAGTCAGCCGGTTCGTCAACCGCGGAAAATATTGACCATCTGCTGAAACGCCTTGTGTCTCCGAAGAGAAAGGCACCTGCGAGTAGAACAAGGGTTGCAGCAAAAAGGCCAGCAAGGAGTTCTGAAACAAGCAGCTCGTCTAGGTACTCACTGAGGGTGGTACTCTGTGCTTATATGGTTCTGGCTCATCCTGGTGCTGTTTTAAGTGGACAAGGTGAACAAGAGACGCTACTCATGGAGTCGCAGCAAACTTTATCAGGGAGTTTGAGTTGTTGGTAAAGACAGTACTTGAGGGACCAGGAAGAGCCTCAAGGCAGCCATCCCTTGATGCTGACTCTGCTGAATCATCTAGTCGCCAGATGTTTTCTGATGTTACTGGTGAGAGTAAATTCAGGACCCAGTTGATTAATTTTGACAAAGCATGGTGCGCTTACCTTTACCGCTTTGTGGTCTGGAAAGTAAAAGACGCAAGATCATTGGAGGGTGATCTTGTTAGGGCTGCATGCAAGCTTGAGCTGTCAATGATGCAAACATGCAAGTTAACTGGATGGGCAGTCACAAAACCTTACCCATGATATGAAGGCGATTCAGAAGCAGGTCACTGACGACCAAAAACTCCTCAGAGAGAAGGTTCAGCATCTGAGTGGTGATGCAGGCATTGAGCGTATGAACTCTGCTCTCTCAGATATGAGGTCAAAATTCTTCGAAGCAAAGGAGAATGGAAGTCCACTGGCAAAACCTGTTGCTAACATATCGACTCCTCTGAGTATTAATCCTTCTGGGCAGCTCGCACCTTCCGATGTTAATGTGAGCTCCAAGACAAATGCAGAAGGATCAACGTCTGTTGTCCGATCGTTGTTTGGAGCCTCTTCGTCAAGCAGTACATCTCAAGTGAGTCTGCCAACAGAGAATGAGCAAATGGTCAATGAGATGCTTCATAAGAACGGTGGTGCACTTGCTTCCAACTCTGATGATGCTAGTACCATTGAGAAGGATTTCCAAGCCAGAGTGAGAGAAACAATGGAAAAGGCTTTCTGGGATGTGGTTATTGACTCAATGAAGGGAGACAAACCTGACTACAGCAAATTGGTCAATCTGGTAAAGGAAGTGAGGGATTCGTTGCACGACTTGGCTCCCAAGGGGTGGAAGGAGGAAATCTTGGGGAACATTGACATCGACATTTTGTCTCAGGTAAATATCTCATGCTAAATAAATATTTGTTAGTTAAGTTTGTCGTCAGCTTGCTTATTTATTTTAAACTCTTGAAATTTTGACATAATTTCCCTTTCAAATGAAGGTACTTGAGTCAGGTTCCCAGGACACGCAATACCTGGGGCAGATTATGCAGTACTCCCTCGATATGGTTAGAAAACTTTCTGCTGCTGCAAAGGAGGATGAGATGAAGAAAAGTCATGACAAATTATTGAGCGAGTTGGCTGCAAGTTCTGAAGTTGATGATAATGGTGTCAGCTCATTTGTTATTGCTGTCATCAAGGGCCTGCGTTTCACTCTGGAGGAAATAAAGGTCTGTTCAGCGTTAATACACTAAAACATACCTACAATTAACTGTACTTGTTTTTATGCTGCGGAATTCTAACATTTCCCGTAAAAACAGGAACTGCAAGCAGAAGTGACCAAGGCACATATTCAGCTGATGCAACCAATGATAAAAGGCTCTGCTGGAGTAGAGTACCTGCAGAAGGCTTTCGGCGATCGCTACGGGCCTCCTGCCAATGCATCAGCTTCCCTCCCTGTTACTCTGCAGTGGGTTTCAACATCAAAGAACATTGTGGATGCAGAATGGAGTGAACATCTGGGCTCTCTTTCAGTTCTGCCAGCAGCAGATCATGTAAGTTTCCAAATAGTGCACTGTCTTAACATAACAGCATAGGAGCATTTATTTGTTATCTGCTTACGGACACTAACTAAATTTAATCTTTGGTTGCAGGCTCAGCCCCTTGTTACAGTGCTCCGAGCTGGCCATGGAGCTCCAGGGGGACAAACAGCTTCTTTGTCTGCAGCAGGTAATTCAGGTTTACCGGAGTGCAAAGGAGAAAAGGTGGACAAGCTCGTGAGGATCGGCTTGTTGCAGCTTATTGGTGGTATGGAGGGCTTGCAACTGCAGTCAACTCCTGAGAGCTTCCATCTCAACTTTATGAGATTGAGGGCCATCCAGGGCCAGTTCCAAGAAGTGATTGTGATGGCTACAAGGTAAACTATTTTGTACTTCTCTATTGTTAGCCTAATCTGCATGAATGATTAGAAATTTCAGTGTGTAATAATAACTGAATTTACTGTTTGTGCAGCATGCTCGTCCTGCGCCAAGTTTGATGAGTGAGAACTCTAAGATCACTCCTCTTGAACTGGAGAACGTCATCTCAGAACTCTTCGGCACTCTGGTGAAGCTGCTGGACAACTCCCGCGAGGCGGGCACTGAAGAGATCGTGGAGGCGATGATGAGCTCGTCATCCTCAGTTGGCCCCTCATCAGAGGCCAAGATCCAGAGCAGGAGGCAGATAATAACCCGGGTACTCCTCAAGAGCCTCCAGGCCGATGACGTGGTCTTCAAGAAGGTCTCCCGGGCGGTCCACTGCGCCTTCCGTGGCATCGTCCTCGGTGGCAGCGGCGTCAAGGGGAAGAAGCTGGCCGATGCGTCCCTGCGCCGTGTCGGTGCGGGGAAGCTTGTCGAACGGGTGGTGAAGGCGGCCGAAGCACTGATCACGGTGTCGACGGTGTCGGAGAAGGTCCACGGCCCGTGGTACAAGGCACTTGTTGCCTGAATGTGAATAGTCTGGTGGTTTCTGTGAATACGTACGGTGGGGTGTAAATTGTTGTCCCGCTGGATTGGTACTTGCTGTACAGCGATTTATATAGGTTTGCTTAGTAGTAGCAGGTTAGTCCAGGGTGTTAAGGAATCCTTGGTGCAGGGCGAATATGGATGTCCCTGCACCAGGGATTTAGTCGGGGTTCAGAGATGCTCAATTGCACATCTGGTGTCCCGTGTTATCTGGCTGATCGTTGTAATACAACTAAATTATGTGATTAATCCATGGTGTAAATACTTCCTTTCTTTGAGCAGTGGGAGTTAAAATTATTCCGATGTTGACATCAACCGGGTTGGTGGCTTAGTGGCGCGTTGCAGATTTGTGGGTGAGGCTGTGGTCTAGGGACCTGCCCTCTGATCTGGTTTTGTTTGACTGGAAGCTGTGGAACCTGCAACAGGACCTGGCCACGCTGCTCGACCTCTTGCCCGTCTTCGAGCTGTGACCCCGGCCATGGCGCCTGCTCTCCTCCCTTTCTCTGCTCGATGTGCGCTAAGCACACAGAGAAAATTTCCTAGCACAATGAAGATAATAAACGAAGGGTTTTGGGTCGCACAGTTCAAACACGGCCGCTCTTTCCTCTTATATTAATCAGGGAGTCTACAGATAAGTTACAGATATCAATAACCTACTACGCTTACAATAGGTACAGATACAGTTGCTACTTTTATTTTTTATATAAAGTTGTGTGTATCATCATCATCATGATGTAAGCCTGGGGCTTTGCTCCATTTCAAAGAAAGAAAAAGGTACGGATACAGTTTTAACACCTCCTGCAATCTCAACTGCTTTCAAACAGATAAGATTGGGCGGACATGACTGAAACGTTGGAAGCTGTAGATCTTTGTGAAGATATCAACAACTTGATATTTAGAGGAAATAAATTGAATCTATAGAAATTTATGAGCAACTATTTCTCGAACAAAACTTAAGTCTAGCTCCATGTGTTTTCTCCTCGCATGAAACACATGATTAGAGTAAATAAGGTTGCCCAATATTGCCACACCACAAAACGGGAGGACGATAGAGTTAGATATCGATCTCCTAAAGTACTGACTGAACCCATATTTACTCAATCATAGCGTCTGCAATAGCGTTTATACTAAGTCTCAGTGCTAGGGAGAAACACTTCATGCGATTAAATTACCACCAAAGATATGGCATAACCCCTAGTTAATCACCGGTCATCAGTATTTCCAGACCAACCAGCATCAGAAAAAGCAGATAAAAGGTATTAGTTGACGACTGAATGTGAAGCCCATGATCACCAGTGAACTTGACATGGCGTAGAATACACTTGATTGCAATCCAATGTGTACACCGTGGCTTTGTGAAGGAACTGACAAACCCTGTTCCTGCATATGACAAGTCTAGACGAGTAACTGTAAAGTATCGTAATCCTCCGACCATACTGCGGTAAAGAGTGGCATCATCACGAGACAAAGGAGAGCCAACATAGTTAGTGATAACTGTCATGGGGGGTGGCAGGTTGAGGAGCATCCAGCACGACGAAGGAGCTCAGCTGAATATTCTTCTGAGTAAGAATAAGATCACTCGATGGATGTGACACCTTAATACCATGGAAAATTAAGTGAACCCAAATCCTTGACTGCAAAGGTTGACCGCGTCGGAGAAAAAGACGATCAGCAGCTGCGTGAAATAACTCAAAACAATAATATCATCCACATACACAATGAGACAAATAGTGACATCGGGCTGCTGAGAAATGAAAAAGGACTTGTCTACAAAGAAGCCTTGAATCCAAGGTTGCTAAGAACTGAACTCAGACAGGCATATGCCATGCTCCGAATGCTTGCTTAACCCATAAATAGTTCAACTTGTGGGAAGGAGGAGACACTTGTAGCCTTATTAAGAGGAGACTATATACCACTAAAAAAAAGAAGAGGAGACTATATTCGAGGAAAACACACTGCTTGAAACGAACCTCTAATTTTCTGTTCTTCTACGGACTAAGATGGGGCCAACAAGCACACCCAAAACCCGACGCGACCTTGGACTCGTCTTTCCTCGACCGCTACAGTAGAGGGCGACTATTTGGGCGAATCCTAGCATCCACCTCGCCGCCGGTGAACCGCCGTTCCCCTTCCCTCCGCCGGCCGCTCCGGCGCGGGAGGGTGGGGGAACCCCTTTTCCCTGTGTGTATATAGTATGCTCTGGTAGGTACCTTGCCACGGCGTCCTGGAGGTGGTGGCGTGCCGTGTTTGGTTTTGCAGGTGGTGTTCGACCACTCCGCGGTGAGCTCGTGCAGCTTCATGGCGGAGCACCGCCATCTCGCTTCTCGCCCCAGGCCGCCGTGGTGCGAAACCCCGTTCTGGAGCTCGGTGCGGCGTCTCAGTTCAAGTTCAAGATCTAATCCAGCTGATGTCAAGCAAGTCGACGAGGTGGCCGGAGGAGCATGATGGAGGCTCTCCGGAGTTCGAGGACCGTGACTTCCCTTACGCCTGGGGTCATCCTCCGATCCAAGGTTCTATGGAGGATGCGGCGAGGCGCACCGCCGGAACGTGCTGTATCGTCGTGGCGATTTCGTCTCTGCAGGAGGACTTGAGTGTTATTTTGATCTTCTTGAAGGTCCTTTCGTAACCTTGCTGTAATGTCAGTTGTATCCCGCAAAAAAAAAAAAAAAAAAAAACAAGCACACCCAAAGACCATTAAAAGGGTTTAATCAGGTTGCTAAAATATGTGAATGTTCACCAGCAATGTGCCTACAACCTCCAAAATTTCAGGTCCAAGTTCGCAAATTCGAAAAGCACATTGAGAAATACAAACAATCATATGAATTTTGTTTTTTATTTCTCAATTTGCTTTGGAATTTGGACCTAATGTTTTGATGGTCGCAGAATTCCTTGTTAACCATTCACAATTTTTCTAAATTTTTTGAAACGTTTTGAATGATTTTTTTTAAATGGGACATGTGGCACGTGCAACGTCAGTCCTCACATGCAATGGAGCATACTCCCTACATGGCCAAGAGCGACGTGACGTAATGTGTCGTTGTTGAGTAGTCATCGACTTTTTTTCTCTCGTATCCACTAGGAGGTTCTTCAAGATTAAGGAGCATTTAAGTAACTGTAGTTTAGACTATTCACAGTAGGAAGTAACATACACATACTATTATATATACTAGTCAATATTACTAATCCCATAATAGGTCATAACATATATGTGATATCATGCTATAACGATATTTATTAGATTGTAACTCATTTATCTTGAATGTTACGGTAACTATCTATAATATCATCATCATCTCTCTCATGCATAATTAATTGCAGTGACACATCAGCAATTTACATGCATGAAATACATGATATTACGTATGAACCCTTAGATAATCTTATGCAAATTGGCAAGGTACCATACACCGTCGTTAGGATGGAATACGAAGGCTGAGTAAGAACTTTACGAGTAGTTGGCTGACGGCATGCTCGAATGTTATCAATTTAGTCTTCCACCAAACGAGTTCTAATTGTCTATTTCCCAATGCCGAAGAGTGTTGGGAAAAGATGGACTTCTTTCGTGGTAGGATGTTATGGCAGGAGAAACAAGGTGTGAAAAAATATCATTGGTTCGTTGGGCTGATGTTTGTCAGCCAAAGGATGTAGAGGTTTGGGTGTTACTAATTTAAGATTTAGAATAATAGTCTTCTTTGTAAGTGCTCTGAGGCTTTAGAATGAGAGGTATTTGGCAAATCTCTTAAAACCAAATACCTGAAGAAAGTGACGTTGACTCAGTGTACTCATAAACCTACGGATTCACATTTTTATCTGGGTTGATGGCAGTTAAAGATTTGTTCTATAGCTGTTGTAAACGTGTTCTGGGTGATGAAGAAGACTAGGTTTTGGAGGACTGCTGGCTAGGGCAGAAATCCCTATGTGAGTTTTTCCTAGACTGTATAATCTCACTTTTAGTCGTAATAAAACGGTAAATGAGGTTTTTTGCTAGTGGTTTTGAGTATAAAGTTTAGGAAGGTCTGAGGGAGGAAACTTATAGATATGTGGATTAAGATTTTGGAAAGCTGTAGTCATATTCAGTTGCCGGCTGAACCATGACAAAGTTAGTTGGGTTTAACAAAGACGGTTCCATCTCTGTAAAATCGCTTTATCAATACCTTTGTGCGAAGATGTTCGATTTCCATATAAGTTTTTGTGGAAATTAAAGATGCCTTTAAGGGTAAGATCTTTAGTTGGTTAGTAGTTAAGAATAGAATCTTAACTAGAGATAACCTGAAGAAGAGAGACTGGAAAGGGTGTGAGTTATGTGAATTCTGCAATTCACAGGAAACGCAGGAGCATCTCTTCTTTTCCTGTCCTCTGGCTAAATACTGTGGAATGATGTTTCAGTTTCCTTAAATTTGAGTAGTGTGCCTAGGTCCTTCCAGACCTGTAACAGCTATGCTCGGCCAATTTCTCTGGTTTGGAGAGAAAAGTGGTAATGAATGGAGCGTTGCGTTTGTTGGGCATTTGAAAACACGGATAATTCGTATTTCCAAGGAATTCTCCGAAGACCCCACAATGTGGTTGTTTTTGGCTTGTCGTTTCTTACTTAACTGGTCAAAATTGCAGAGAAACGTGCTGCGAAGAATACTGCGTCAGGAGCTGATTTGCTGGCGAAGGTGGCGCGGGAGATTTTCGGGGAAACATGGATGGAATCCTGTGGTCCGTAGACTACAAGGATGAAATCTCTTGATTGTCCCGATAATTTCAAAGCTGTTGGTGCCGCCGGACCTCTGTCAGTCTTCTTGATGCTCTGGATTATGAAGGAACTCCTGTTTTTCTTAGCTTCTGTTTGTTGTTGTTGAGTAGTAGTCTTTTAGTACTGTAAACATTCCAAATTTCAAAATTTGAAAAATCAGAAAATCAAAAACTTTTTGAAAACTAATATGTATTTTGATTTGCAAATTCAAATCAAGCATTCATTCACATCTTCTTGCATTGTTTGCATTTAAAATTTTCAAAAGTTGGAAATATAATTCCACTTGAAAACATATTTAAGAAAATATATTAAAAGGCAAGTTAGCCCTATATATTGTTTTTGAATTATTATGTTTTATTTGTATGTCTAATTTTTGGTGTGATTTGATTGTACTTATTTAGGAAAATAAATTATTTTCAAATATTACATTGTGGTATTTTATTTGTTTTAATTAAACCACAAATGATTTTTCAAAGCCCTAGTTTAAATTTGACATAAAATGTCAATTAAGCAATTATGCAATATTTCAAATTTATAATTATGAAAAGTATTTGAAAAGTGTGTTTGACTATTAAAATGATAAAGTTTATTTTTACAATTTTTTACCAAGTTGGTTTGAATCATTTGGAGTCATATTTAAAAGATAGAAAAAAAATTCTAGAAAAAGAAAAAGGAAAAAAAGAACAAAAAAAAATTTGAGCCGAGCTAACTGGGCCAAGCCAAACGTCCTCCCACGCGCGCGGTCCAGCAGCATCCCACGGCCTCGCTCCTCTCTCCTCTCTCACTGACAGTGGGGCCCACCTGTCAGCACCGACGCGTTTTCTTCCCCAAATCACGCCCACGACCGCGAGAAGAAACGGCCGAATCAATTTGATTGATTACGGCGATTTACTCGCTCTTTCCGTTCGCCGTTTGATCCTATAAGAGCCCTGCTCCTCCTCTTTCTTTGCCCCAGACCACACAGCTCGAGCGCCACCGGGCTGCTCACACGAACCCCCTACGATCCGCCACGGCCGCCGGCAAGAAGCTCCATTTCCGCGAGTCCAGGACACCCCGAGCCCTCCCCTCTCTCTCATTCTCTTTTACTTTCTCCTCGCGCATCCGTTGACAAGCTGGTATTTTATTGGACGCCAGATCGACGCATTCCATCCACGATTGCCGTCCAACCGCCACGGGAGCTTCTCCGACGAGCAATTGCCGGCGAACCGGAGCAGCGCGACGTCGTCCACCTCGCCATCTTGCTCGCCTCCACGTCCTGCATCCCGCGGTAACGAAACCCCTCTCCCTCTCTTCCTCTATTCCGCCGGAACGTGCGACGCTGGCCATGGCGCCGCCACGTTAGGTCACCGGAGTAACTCCGGCAACTCGCGCCGCTCAGTTTTGGTCAAACAGATCTTGACCGTTAGATCAAGATCTGATGGCTAGGATTAGACCAGTTAAACGAAACGGTACCAACCAATTAGAAGCAGCCATGTCACATCCAGTCAGCGTCCAGTCAGTAGCCACGTCAGATCCACGTGGAAAAAGAATTTCTGTGATTTGTTTAAATGGCAGTTTTGCAGAAAAGCTCCTACGTCTTAGATCTGTCATATCTTTTCAACCACAGATCCAAATTTACAAACTTTATACCCCTGGAAAGACCTTGACCTGTAGAAACTTTTGGTACGTTAGTTTTCAAATTTGTCCTGTTTAAATTTATTCAAATTTCAAATGAGGAGTTTGAGTAAATTTAACTTAACTTTAGATCCACAAATCCAAAATTTGCAAATAAAATATATTTGGAAACCTTTGGTTCTGTAGATTATTATGCCACTGTTAGAACTAATTTTTGGATAAATTTAAACTGTTTTAAAAATCAGAGGCTTAATTTGAGTATTTTAGTATATTTTTAAATTCTACAAACTATTTTATTATGTTTCTTTTACAAATTACCACAAATTTTATGTTATGTACAGTAGTACTGTTTACAAGTTTTGAATAAAAGTTTAATTACAGAAAACTTTAATCTTGTGTTTTTTTTGCCCTTTTTATGTGCTTTAATAATGTCTTGTTATTTTTGTTTTAGTAGAGATGTTTTAATTGCATTTTTGGCATCATGCATGCTTTATAAAAAACCAGAAAATTAGTATATTAGTTTCTGTGTTTTTAAATTGCATTTCATGCATATCATATTTTATGTAATGTTATTATGCGTGTATTTTATTGTGGCTTGTTTGACTTGTTAGAAAATTCGAGGGAACGAGAACTTTTGCAACTGCTACTACTGCTCCCCTTGTTGCCAAGGCAAGTGGCACACCTCATAAATTTCCTAAGTATTTTGTCTATGCATGACTTAGAATATTTTCTATAAGCATGTGTTGGATATTATTGCTATGCTAAGACTAGACCATCTCCCTTACTAGTTGTCCTAGCATCCCATTTTAACTTAGTAGTTTATTGAAGTGATATGCAAAAGATGTTTTATGAAAAGCTAAATTCTACTAAGTTAAAATGAAACACCTGGGTGGAATTGGTTTTTTGATAAGAAGATGTATGAGTTGAGTGTTGTCCCCAGGGGTTTACCTGAGGGATATTCACTTGTGGATGGCCACCCAGGAGCAAAGGGACCAAAGTTTACTCCAAGTGAAGATTACTTCCTGTGCAGCCATTGTCATATGGGCTCTGTCTTGATGGATTAAGTTGCGTGGATTCACCTCGGCTTGACAAGCAGATGTAGAGGGATGTAGGTGAAACGGGTCAAGCTGGTATGGGGTGGGAAGATTGCTTCTGAAAAATCTCGTCTCAATCTTCTCCTTTTCCTTATCACTGCTGGAGTGTAGAGATAGTTTGGGCTGAATTGAGTCAAATGGTGAACGTGCACAACCTCGAGAGTGTCAAAACTAAGTATACTTAGCCGTGTCCCCGGTTATGGACCAATTCTGAGCAGCTGATCAAGGACTCAACGAAGGCTCCCAACATTCCAACTTCTCAAGTAAAATTTGATGGTGAACAAGGTAGATGAGACTATGGTTTTCATGCCATACTTGTCTCGACTAGAAGAAAAAGTTTTTCCTAAGAGTTAGGAAAAATTGGCTTTCTGCAAAATAGCCCTTGAACTTCACCAGCCAAATATGCATATAGGTTATTAGAGTTTTTCCACTAAGTGTCCACAGAGTGTCACTTGCCAATCCATTTATATGGTTCTGACCCACCTTGTTGCAACATTTTTCCTGTTGCAGGATGTTCAGACGATTTGTGAGGTTTCGTATAAAGTTTCGAGTCTACAACCAACATGTTTTCGCCTGTGGCACATGAAGATGATGGAGACTCACTGCTACATTTATTCCGCTGTGCTGAACTTTGTAAAATGCTAGCCTTGAGCTATGCAATTTGTAATGAAAATTGTAAGTCTGGATCATGCGATGTAAAAAATTTGACGCATTTGCATGATAATCATCTTAGACTGTGTGTGCAAATGAATCGATCCAGGGTTTGCACAATACACATGGATCTTGCCAATTTTAAGTGCAGGTTCGCTACAGATGGTATCAAGCACTGTGTTGCCTGTAGGTTCGAAACCCTGAGTTTGGTTAGAAATAAGAAAGTCCATAGGACAAAAAAAAAATTGCTCGCACCCGCACAACTTTTCTACTATCATTCTTGTAACTTCTTAACTAATTGCTTTCTAAATGTCTTCTCTTATTTATAGATGTCCCGCCTTATTTAATCTCTCAAGAAGGGTCCAGCAATGACCATGACCTTGTAATGTGAGACTGAGTTCCAAAAGTTTTGAAGAACCTCATGTTGAGCATGGACTGGAATGAGCAGCAGTCTACAAAAGATTTCCTTTCATAGGTGAAGGTCAAGAAACTGGTGGGTGCAACTCCATATATACAAGAGCAAAGAAGATGACCACAAGACAAAAGTTTGCTGCATGTTCATGATACGTCTCAAACGTATCCATAATTTCTGTTGTTCCATGCTTATATTATACCATTTGCTACATGTTTTATATACACTTCATATCACTTTTATGCATTTTCTGGGACTAACCTATTAACAAGATGCCACAGTGCCAGTTCCCTGTTTTCTGCTGTTTTTGGTTTCAGAAAGTTACTTCTGGAAATATTCTCGGAATTGCACGAAACAAAAGGCCAAGTCCCTATTTTTCCAACACGTACACGGAGTCCGAAGGAGAGACGAAGAGCCACGAGGTGGCCAAACCACAGGCGGCGCGGCAGGGGCCCACCGCGCCGCCTGTGGTTTGGGCCCCTCGGGGGTCCGCCGACATCGCCCCTTCGCCTATTTATTCCCCGAGACGTGAAAACCCTAAAACACCGAGCCTTTCATCCAGAACATATTCGCTGCCGCCGCCGTCGTCAACCCTAACTCGGGGGGTTCTGAAGCTCTTCCCGGCACCCTGCCGGAGAGGGGAATCATCACCGGAGGGCTCTACATCGCCATGCCCGCCTCCGGAGTGATGCGTGAGTAGTTCATCCTTGGACTATGGGTCCATAGCAGTAGCTAGATGGTTGTCTTCTCCACTTGTGCCATCATGTTTAGATCTTGTGAGCTGCCTATCATGATCAAGATCATCTTATTGTAATGCTACATGTTGTGTTTGCTGGGATCTGACTTATATTGATACCTATGTGGAGCTGAATATTATATTATCATGTCTATGTCATTTGTGATCTTGCATGCTCTCCGTTACTTGTTGAAGCCTTGGCCAAGTGAATACTTGTGACTCCAAGAGGGGGTATTTATGCATGATAGTTGGGTTCAACCTCTATTTAACCTGGGATAGTGACAGCAAGTTCTAAGGTTGTAGATGTGTTGTTGCCACTAGGGGTAAAACAGCAATGCTTTATTCAAGGATGAATGTATTGTTTACATTACGCACATTACTTAATGCAATTGTCTGTTGCTTGCAACTTAATACTGGAAGGGGTACGGATGTTAACCGGAAGTGGACTATTTAGGCATAGATGCATGCTGGATAGCGGTCTATGTACTTTGTCGTAATGCCCAAATGAATCTCATAGTAGACACCACAACTCACACATGCATGTTATATGCACTTATCAATTGTCAATTGCCCAGCTGTAATTTGTTTACCCAGCATGTTAGTTATCTTATTGGAGAGACACCACTAGTGAACTGTGGACCCCGGTCCATTCTTTTACATCTGAAATACAATCTACTGCAATCATTGTTCTCTACTGTTTTATGCAAACAAACATCATCTTCCATACGATACGTTTAACCCTTTGTTTTCAGCAAGCCGGTGAGATTGACAACCTCACTGTTAAGTTGGGGCAAAGTAATTTGATTGTGTTGTGCAGGTTCCACGTTGGCACCGGAATCCCTGGTGTTGCGCCGCACTACACTCCTTCACCAACACCTTCGAAGCAACCTCGTTTTCCTACTGGTTCGATAAACCTTGGTTTCATACTGAGGGAAAACTTGCTGCTGCACTCATCATACCTTCCTCTTGGGGTTCCCAACTGACGTGTGACGTACAAGCATTGTTTCTGGCGCTGTTGCCGGGGAGATATTCCCTCGTCAACTTAGCGCTAGCAACACGTTTTCTGGCGCCGTTGCCGGGGAAAACCGAATTGCTTCTGCAAGGGGAGTCTCTCACACCCAATCTCTTTACTTTGTTATTTGTCTTGCTTAGTTTATTTTTATTTAGTCTTGTTTGCTCTCTTTATCAAAAACACAAAAAAATTAGTTACTTGTTTAATTCGTTTGATTTTGTTTTTCAAAATGAGTACTCCTGAGAACACTAAGTTGTGTGACTTCACTAGCACAAACAACAATGATTTCATATGCACTCCTATTGCTCCACCTGCTTCTACAGCAGAATTTTATGAAATTAAACCTGCTCTATTAAATCTTGTTATGAAAGAGCAATTTTCTGGTGTTAGTACTGATGATGCTGCTGCCCATCTTAATAACTTTGTTGAACTTTGTGAAATGCAAAAGTATAAGGATATGGATGGGGATATTATAAAACTGAAACTTTTTCCTTTCTCCTTGAGAGGAAGAGCTAAAGAATGGTTGCTTTCTTTGCCTAGAAATAGTATTGATTCTTGGACAAAATGCAAAGATGCTTTCATAGGGAAATATTATCCTCCTGCTAAGATTATATCCTTGAGAAGTAGCATTATGAATTTTAAACAACTTGATAATGAACATGTTGCTCAAGCTTGGGAAAGAATGAAATCTTTGGTGAAGAATTGTCCCACTCATGGACTGACTACTTGGATGATCATCCAAACCTTTTATGCAGGATTAAATTTTTCCTCAAGGAACTTATTGGATTCGCCTCTGGAGGAACCTTTATGTCCATCACTTTAGGTGCAGCAACAAAGCTACTTGATGATATGATGATCAACTATTCCGAATGGCACACCGAAAGAGCTCCTCAAGGTAAGAAGGTAAATTCTGTTGAAGAAACCTCCTCTTTGAGTGATAAGATTGATGCTATTATGTCTATGCTTGTGAATGGTAGATCTCATGTTGATCCTAATAATGTTCCTTTAGCTTCATTGGTTGCTCAAGAAGAGCATGTTGATGTAAACTTCATTAAAAACAACAACTTCAACAACAATGCTTATAGGAATAATTTTGGTAGCAACAACTATAAGCCTTATCCTTCAAATGGTTATGGCAATTCTTATGGTAATTCCTACAGCAACAATAGAAGTGTGTCCTCTGATCTTGAAGCTATGCTTAAAGAATTTATTAGCACACAAAAAGCTTTCAATAAAACTGTTGAGGAAAAGTTTGAAAAAATTGATGTTCTTGCTTCTAAAGTTGATAGTCTTGCTCATGATGTTGAAATTCTAAAACTGAAAGTTATGCCTAATGAAGTTAAAGATACTAAGTCATTTGCTACAGCAAATGCCATCCAAGTTCGAATTGATAATAATATTAGGATGTTGGCTGAATTGCATGCTAGGTGGGAAAAAGAGGAAGAACTTGAAAAAGAGAATAGTATAGTTAGAGTTTGTACTATCACCACCACTAGTAATGCTAATGTTTTACATGCTAGTAAGCCTCCTACTATTGATGGTAATGTTATTGGTGTTGGTAATGTCTCTACTACTTCTGCAAAGCGTTTGAAATTGCCTAAAACTGCTGAAACTTTTTCTGATAAAAGTGCTGAAATTTTTCAAACTATTGGAGACAATGGTTCCACCACCATTGACAATAATGATTTTGATTTTGATGATTGTAACATCTCTGAAGTTATTATGTTCTTGCAAAAATTAGCTAGAAGTCCCAATGCTAGCACTATTAATTTGGCTTTTACAAAGCATATTACAAATGCTCTTTTGCAAGCTAGGGAGGAGAAGTTGAAACTTAAAGCTTCTATTCCTAGGAAATTAGAAGATGGTTGGGAACCCATCATTAAGGTAAAGGTGAATGATTTTGATTGCAATGCCTTGTGTGATCTTGGTGCAAGTATTTCGGTTTTGCCCAAGAAGCTTTATGATATTCTTGATTTGCCACCTTTGGAACATTGTTATTTGGATGTTTTTCTCGCTGATAATGCTATGAAGAAACCTTTGGGGCGAGTTAATGATGTTTTTATTACAGTAAACAATAACCTTGTCCCCGTTGATTTTATTGTTATGGATATTGAATGCAATGCATCTTGTCCTATTGTTTTGGGAAGACCTTTTCTTCGAACTGTTGGTGCCATCATTGATATGAAAGAAGGTAATATAAGGTACCAATTTCCTCTCAAGAAAGGTATGGAACACTTCCCTAGGAAGAGAATGAAGTTACCTTTTGACTCTATTGTTAGAGCAAGTTATGATGTTGATGCTTCTTCTCTTGACAACACTTGATTTTCACTTTCTGCGCCTAGCTGAAAGGCGTTAAAGAAAAGCGCTTATGGGAGACAACCCATCGTTTTTATTTGCTGTTATTTTTGTTTTCTTTGAGTCAAGGAGTTTTGTTACTTCTGTAGCAACTCCTTTGTATCTTTATTTTATCGCAATGTTGTGCCAAGTAAAGTTCTATATTGAAAGTTGATGCAAGATTTGGATTTCTGCGCAGTGACAGATTTTTAGCTGTCACGGATTTGAGCTTATCTCCCTGTAGAAAATTCAAAAAATTCTGAAAAAATCACGCATATTCCTGAGATATGTACGCAACTTTCATTATTTTAGGCCAGATCCATCTGAGCAACTTAAGTGCCTCGAAAAAATTCGTCATTCCAGACTGTTCTGTTTTTGACAGATTCTGCCTTTTGTTTTGCATTCGCTCTTTTACTGTGTTTGTGTGGATTTCTTTGCTCCACAAAGCATTGGTGGCTGTAGCTAATGTCCAGAAGCTTTGGGATTGATTGTATCATTACAGAATATGAGAATTTTTGATTATGCACTAACCCTCTAATGAGAACTGTCTTGAGTTTGGTGTGAAGGAAGTTTTCAAGGATCAAGCGAGAAGGGTGATATTATGTGATCAAGAAGAGTGAAAAGCCTAAGCTTGGGGATGCCCCCGTGGTTCATCCCAACCATATTCAGAGAGACTCAAGCGTCTAAGCTTGGGGATGCCCAAGGCATCCCCTTCTTCATCAACAAACTTATCAGGTCATCTCTAGTGAAACTATATTTTAATTCTTTCACATCTTATGCGCTTTACTTGGAGCGTCTGTGTGTTTTTATTTTTGTTTGTTTGAATAAATTCGGATCCTAGCAATCCTTGTGTGGGAGAGAGACACGCTCCGCTTTTTCATGTGAATACTCATGTTCTTCACTTATATTTGTTGAGTATTCTTAACTAGCTACTGCAGTGCTTTTAGCTCCTGTTTTTCATGCATCTCTTCGAGCTGTTAGCACTTGTTTATAAATACTCTCTTGCTGCATTATATTATCATTTGGAGAGTTTATGTTTAAATAAATTGATTGGTGTTTGTTTGGAAGAAAGAAAATGCTACATGTAGTAGTTGGTATTGGAAAAGACATATGCATTCTTGTAGATCATTGTCTTGTTTCGATTTGATACTTTGCAATTGTTTTGAGCTCTCAAGTAGATCATGTTTAAGCTCTTGCATCATGTAGTTAAAGCCTAGTAGTGGAGAACTACCGTAGAGCTTGTTGAGACTTGGGATGCATATTTGTTCTCTCTAAGGTCTAGATATTTTCTGGTAAAATGTTTGAGCAACAAGGAAGACAGTGTAGAGTCTTATAATACTTGCAATATGTTTTTATGTGATTCTTGCTGTACCGGTTTATACTTGTGTTTGCTTCAAACAACCTTGCTAGCCTAAACTCTGTACTGAGAGGGAATGCTTCTCGTGCATCCAAAACTTGAGCCAAAACCCATGCCATTTGTGTCCACCATACCTACCTACTATGTGGTATTTCCTGCCATTCCAAGTAAATATTTCATGTGCTACCTTTAAACTATTCAAAACTTTATTACTCCTTATTTGTGTCAATGTTTTATAGCTCATGAGGAAGTATGTGGTGTTTTATCTTTCAATCTTGTCATTTACTTCTGACTTTCACCAATGGACTAGTGGCATATACATCCGCTTATCCAATAATTTGCAAAAAGAGCTGGCAACGGGGTGCCCAGCCCCAATTAATTACAACTTTCATTAATAATTCTCTTCACATGTTTTGCCCTGATTTATCAGTAAGCAACTTAATTTGCAAATAGACACTCCTCCATGGTATGTGAATGTTGGAAGGCACCCGAGGATTCGGTTAGCCATGGCTTGTGTAAGCAAAAGGTTGGGAGGAGTGTCATCTATAAAGAAACTAAAATACATGTGTAAACAAAAGAGAAGAGGGATGATCTACCTTGCTGGTAGAGATAACGTCCTTCATGGGAGCCGCTCTTGAAAGTCTGGTTGACAAGGGGGTTAGAGTGCCCACTACCATTCGTTGACAACAACAAACACCTCTCAAATACTTATTTTGTGCTCTCTATATGCTTTCGAAAACTTAAAAAGCTCTAGCACATGATTTAATCCCTGCTTCCCTCTGCGAAGGGCCTATCTTTTACTTTATGTTGAGTCAGTTTACCTACTCCTTTCTATCTTAGAAGCAAACACTTGTGTCAACTTTGTGTGCATTGATTCTTACATGTTTACTTATTGCACTTGTTATATTGCTTTATGTTGACAACTATCCATGAGATATACATGTTACAAGTTGAAAGCAAATGCTGAAACTTAATCATCCTTTGTGTTGCTTCAATGCCTTTTACTTTGAATCTATTGCTTTATGAGTTACCTCTTATGCAAAACTTTTTGATGCTTGTCTTGAAAGTACTATTCATGAAAAGTTTTTGCTTATATGATTCATTGTTTACTCTTTATCTATTTGTTAGCAAACTATAGACATTGCTTTGAGTCACTTCATTCATGACATGAGCCTTGCAATATATTGATCAAGATTGTGTGAAAGCATGTCTCCTCAGAAATTATTTGTTGTTATCGTTTTACCTACTCGAGGACGAGTAGAACTAAGCTTGGGGATGCTTGATACGTCTCCAACGTATCCATAATTTCTGCTGTTCCATGCTTATATTATACCATTTGCTACATGTTTTATATACACTTCATATCACTTTTATGCATTTTCTGGGACTAACCTATTAACAAGATGCCACAGTGCCAGTTCCCTGTTTTCTGCTGTTTTTGGTTTCAGAAAGTTACTTCTGGAAATATTCTCGGAATTGCACGAAACAAAAGGCCAAGTCCCTATTTTTCCAACACGTACACGGAGTCCGAAGGAGAGACGAAGAGCCACGAGGTGGCCAAACCACAGGCGGCGCGGCAGGGGCCCACCGCGCCGCCTGGTGGTTTGGGCCCCTCGGGGGTCCGCCGACATCGCCCCTTCGCCTATTTATTCCCCGAGACGTGAAAACCCTAAAACACCGAGCCTTTCATCCAGAACATATTCGCTGCCGCCGCCGTCGTCAACCCTAACTCGGGGGGTTCTGAAGCTCTTCCCGGCACCCTGCCGGAGAGGGGAATCATCACCGGAGGGCTCTACATCGCCATGCCCGCCTCCGGAGTGATGCGTGAGTAGTTCATCCTTGGACTATGGGTCCATAGCAGTAGCTAGATGGTTGTCTTCTCCACTTGTGCCATCATGTTTAGATCTTGTGAGCTGCCTATCATGATCAAGATCATCTTATTGTAATGCTACATGTTGTGTTTGCTGGGATCTGACTTATATTGATACCTATGTGGAGCTGAATATTATATTATCATGTCTATGTCATTTGTGATCTTGCATGCTCTCCGTTACTTGTTGAAGCCTTGGCCAAGTGAATACTTGTACTCCAAGAGGGGGTATTTATGCATGATAGTTGGGTTCAACCTCTATTTAACCTGGGATAGTGACAGCAAGTTCTAAGGTTGTAGATGTGTTGTTGCCACTAGGGGTAAAACAGCAATGCTTTATTCAAGGATGAATGTATTGTTTACATTACGCACATTACTTAATGCAATTGTCTGTTGCTTGCAACTTAATACTGGAAGGGGTACGGATGTTAACCGGAAAGTGGACTATTTAGGCATAGATGCATGCTGGATAGCGGTCTATGTACTTTGTCGTAATGCCCAAATGAATCTCATAGTAGACACCACAACTCACACATGCATGTTATATGCACTTATCAATTGTCAATTGCCCAGCTGTAATTTGTTTACCCAGCATGTTAGTTATCTTATTGGAGAGACACCACTAGTGAACTGTGGACCCCGGTCCATTCTTTTACATCTGAAATACAATCTACTGCAATCATTGTTCTCTACTGTTTTATGCAAACAAACATCATCTTCCATTCGATACGTTTAACCCTTTGTTTTCAGCAAGCCGGTGAGATTGACAACCTCACTGTTAAGTTGGGGCAAAGTAATTTGATTGTGTTGTGCAGGTTCCACGTTGGCACCGGAATCCCTGGTGTTGCGCCGCACTACACTCCTTCACCAACACCTTCGAAGCAACCTCGTTTTCCTACTGGTTCGATAAACCTTGGTTTCATACTGAGGGAAAACTTGCTGCTGCACTCATCATACCTTCCTCTTGGGGTTCCCAACTGACGTGTGACGTTACACGCATCAAGCATATTTCTGGCGCCGTTGCCGGGGAGATAGAAGCAACACCGCAATATATTCCCTCGTCAACTTAGCGCCAGCAGTTCACAAACCCAATACTTCACACATCATTCTTTGATTCAGCAAGAAGTGCAGCATGGGAGGCCATCAAGTACCTTGGTGGAAGACTTCGATTAGACTTCACAACACCCAGAGTACCTTGATGAAATCAAGGATATTGAGGAGAGCTCGATGCACGCAGGAAGAGAAAGATTAGATCCCCCTTATGTATTAGAATAATGAGACCATGTTGATGTATTGACCTATCATTGTGGTATGGCAGTACTATCGCATTTATTTCTCCATATCCTTAGTATACTTCGATCCAAAAACGACTAGATTTGTTTTCTCAAAAGTTGTTTGGAGTTTAACGATTGTGGTTGATGTGTTATTTGCTTGTATGGGTAAGGATTGTTTCTCCTAGATCTGTCTATCTTTACTCATCCTGCTAAACCCAAACAGATGTCTCGCCAAAACACCAACTATGACGAGATGACATTATCAATTGAACAATTAGAGGCCAGAAGCAGTTGATGCAACTCATGGCCCAAATCAGATCAACAACCGCAACAAAGAGTTACCACAGGGAATGCAGCAACTGTTGGATAACCAACCCACATTGGCGGATGATGTGGCAAAATAGGGCCAATAGTATGTCAACACAACACCAATTGACATTGGTAACAAGGAATTCAAAGGATGTACCTGTACTAAACCTCAAGCCTGCAAAAACGTGTGGAGAAATAGGACACACATCCAAGGAATGTCATGATGAGTGGCCCCCATGGTGTCTCAAGCGATCCAATTGATGGATGCCCCCACAACCCCGGTTACTTGCTTTTTGTGAAGCAACAGATCACGTCCCAACCTAATGTCAACTCTACCCCATGGTGCAAGAAGTGAGTCCAACAAGTCAAAGAGGGAATGCAACAAATTCTCAAGAGGTCTGTGGAAGTACAAGAACACAAAGAGGAACGCAAGCGAGATACTAGCCATATAACATGTTACACATGTAGAGAAACATGACACTATTCATGGATTGCCCAGAGAAAAAGGATGGTGATAGAGACAAACTCATCCCACACATCCAAAGTCACCACCTAGTGTTGTTATTCATGTGAAGAAGAAGGTCATTTTTTCTAGATTGCCCCATCAAGCGAACCAGATCGTCAGCCTTTGAGATAGAGTATGATAAACAAGAGTTAGAAGATCTTTAGCACTAGAAATACCTAAAAAGAAGAGGAAGCTGAGTATCAATAAGCAACATCTGAACCTTCTTTCAAGAATCACTTTTCTCATGAAGTGAACCTTGGACATAAAGAAGGGAACAACCATAGTGGAGGAAGCAACCCCAAACATCATGATCATAACCATAATGGTGGATTCCAAGAAGGAAATGGACACAATGGAGGCTTCAAGGGAAATGACACGCTGCCACTAACCAATGTACAGCATCGCCCGAATACTAAAACTAAGAAAAATCTCAACCATATCACTGCTACACCTGCAAGAAGCAAGGACATTACTCTACTGAGTGCCCTGAAAAGAAACTCCAGGACAACCCCACAAAAGGGAATAAGCCAGGTGATGTGCTACAAATGCAAGAAAACAGGGCACTATGCCAATAACTGCCCCGAGAAAAAAGGTTGAAGAAGCTGCCAAGCCAATCCTTTCGATAAAGGATATGTGAACCATATCCATTTGGAAAAGAACCTACAATGAGCCTGGTATGTGAATGTACATTTCATATTTAAGTATCCAGTTTGAAATTTGACTACCAACAAAAATTTCTTTTAAGGGTGGTAGCCCACCCAGTTGCCAAAAACCTAGAGTTTTCAAACCCATTCTTTCTAGCCTCTCCGAATCTCGGGGACGAGATTCCTTTTAAGGGTGGAAGTCTATAACATTCCAAGATTTTCAAAATTTTGAAAAATCAGAAAAATCAAAAACTTTTTGAAAACTATATGTATTTTTGATTTGCAAATTCAAAATCATGCATCCATTCATCATATGCTTGCATGTTTGCATTTAAAATTTTCAAAAGTTGAAATAAAATTCCACTTGAAAACATATTAAGAAAATATATTAAAAGGGCAAGTTATGCCCTATATTTTTTTGATTATTATGGTTTTATTTGTATGGCTAATTTGGTTGTGATTTGATTGTACTTATTTGGAAAATAAATTATTTTCAAATATTTACATTTGTGGTATTTTATTTGTTTTAATTAAACCACAAATGATTTTATCAAAGCCCTAGTTAAATTTGACATAAAATGTCAATTAAGCAATTATGCAATATTTCACATTTATAATTATGAAAAGTATTTGAAAAGTGTGTTTGACTATTTAAATGATAAAGTTTATTTTTACAAATTTTTACCAAGTTGGTTTGAATTCATTTGGAGTCATATTTTAAAAGAAGAAAAAAAATTCCAGAAAAAGAAAAAGGAAAAAAAAGAACCAAAAAAAAGTTGAGCCGAGCTAACTGGGCCAAGCCCAACTCCTCCTCGCGCGCGCCGTCCAGCAGCAGCCCACGGCCTCGCTCCTCCTCCTCTCTCACTGACAGGTGGGGCCCACCTGTCACACCGACGCGTTTCTTCCCCAAATCACGCCCACGACCGCTAGAAGAAACGGCCGAATCAATTTGATTGATTATGGCGATTTACTCGCTATTTCCGTTCGCCGTTTGATCCTATAAAGAGCCCTGCTCCTCCTCTTTCTTTTGCCCCAGACCACACAGCTCGAGCGCCACCAGGCTGCTCACACGAACCCCCGACGATCCGCCACGGCCGCCGGCAAGAAGCTCCATTTCCGGCGAGTCCAGGACACCCCGAGCCCTCCCTCTCATCTCATTTCTCTTTACTTTCTCCTCGCGCATCTGGTTGACATAGCTGTGTATTTTATTGGACGCCAGATTGACGGATCCATCCACGATTGCCGTCAACGCCGCGGGAGCTTCTCCGACGAGCAATTGCCGGCGAACCGGAGCAGCGCGACGTCGTCCACCTCGCCATCTTGCTCGCCTCCACGTCCTGCAATCCCGCGGTAACGAAACCCCTCCCTCTCTTCCTCTATTCGCCGGAACGAGTGACGCCGCCATGGCGCCGCCACGGTTAGGTCACCGGAGTAACTCCGGCAACCTCGCGCGCTCAATTTTGGTCAAACAGATCTTGACCGTTAGATCTAGATCTGATGGCTAGGATTAGACCACTTAAAACGAAACGGTACCAACCAATTAGAAGCAGCCATGTCAGCATCCCAGTCAGCGTCAGTCAGCAGCCACGTCAGATCCACGTGAAAAGAATTTCTGTGATTATGTTAAATGGCAGTTTTGCAGAAAAACCCCTACATCTTAGACCTGTCATATCTTTTTCAACCACAGATCCAAATTTTACAAACTTTATACCCCTGAAATCCCTTGACCTGTAGAAACTTTTGGTACTGTTAGTTTTTCAAATTTGTCCTGTTTAAATTTATTCAAATTTCAAATGAGGAGTTTGAGTAAAATTTAACTTAACTTTAAATCCACAAATCCAAATTTGCAAATAAAATATATGGAAACCTTTGTTCTGTGTATATTATTATGCCACTGTGAACTAATTTTTGGATAAATTTAAACTGTTTTCAAAATCAGAGGCTTAATTTGAGTATTTTTAGCATATTTTAAATTCGACAAACTATTTTATTATGTTTCTTTTTACAAATTACCACAAATTTTATGTTCTGTCCAGTAGTAATTGTTTTACAAGTTTGAGAATAAAAGTTAATTACAGAAAACTTTAATCTTGTGTTTTTTTGCCCTTTTTTTATGTGTTTTAATAATGTCTTGTTGTTTTTGTTTTAGTAAAATTGTTTTAATTGCATTTTTTGCATCATGCATGCTTATAAAAACCAGAAAAGTTAGTATATTAGTTTCTGTGTTTTAAATTGCATTTCATGCAATCATATTTTATGTAATGTTATTATGCTTGTATGTTTATTTGTGGCTTGTTTGACTTGTTAGAAAAATTCGGAGGGAAACGAGGACTTTTGCAACTACTACTACTGCTCCCCTTGTTGTCAAGGAAGTGGTACACCTCATAAATTTCCTAAGTATTTTGTCTATGCATGACTTAGAATATTTTCTATAAGCATGTGATGGATAGTATTGCTATGCTAAGACTAGACCATCTCCCTTACTAGTTGTCTAGCATCCCATTTAACTAGTAGTTTATTGAAGTGCTATGCAAAAGATGATTTATGAAAAGCTAAATCTACTAAGTTAAAATGAAACAACCTGGGTGGAATTGGTTTTGATAAGAAGATGTATGAGTTGAGTGTTGTCCCCAGGGGTTTTACCTAAGGGATATTCACTTGTGGATGGCCACCAGGAACAAAGGGACCAAAGTTTACTCCAAGTGAAGATTGCTTCTAGTGCAGCCAATTTGTGATATGGGCTCTGTCTTGATGGATTAAGTTGCGTGGACTCGCCTCGGCTAGACAAGCAGATGCAGAGGATGTAGGTGGAACGGGTTCAAGCCGATGGGGTGGGAAGATGCTTCTAAAAAATCTCGTCTCAATTTTCTCCTTTTCCTTATCACTGCTGGAGTGTAGAGGATAGTTTGGGCTGATTGAGTCAAATGGTGAACGTGCACAACCTCTCGAGAGTGTCAAAACTAAGTATACTTAGCCTTGTCCTCGGTTATGGACAATTCCTGAGCAGCTGATCAAGGACGTCAACGAACGCTCCCCAACATTCCAACTTCTCAAGTAAAAATTTGATGGGTGAACAAGGGTAGATGAGACTATGATTTTTCATGCCAAACTTGTTCTCGACTAGAAGAAAAAGTTTTCCAAAGAGTTAGAAAAATTGGCTTCTGCAAAATAGCCCTTGAACTCCACAGCCAAATATGCATATAGGTTATTAGAGTTTTTCCACTAAGTGTTCACAGAGTGTCACTTCCAGATCCATTTTAATGGTTCTGACCCACCTTGTTGCATGCAACATTTTTTCCTGTGCAGGATGTTCAGACGATGAGTGAGGTTTCGTATAAGGTTTCGAGTCTACAACCAACATGTTTTCGCCTGTGTCACATGAAGATGATGGAGACTCACTGCTACTTTTATTCCGCTGTGCTGACTTTGTAAAATGCTAGCCTTGAGCTATGCAATTTGTAATGAAATTTGTAAATCTGGATCATGCGATGTAATAAAATTTGACGCATTTGCATGATATTCATCTTAAACTGTGTGTGCAAATGAATCGATCCAGGGTTTGCACTATACACAGGATCTGCCAATTTTTTAATGCAGGTCCGCTACAAGTACTTTGCTGTTGCAGTGTGACACAGACAAAGATGGAGGGGTTGTCTCTATCACTGGATTCCTGTTGTCGTGTTTTAGCTGCTACTTTGGTTTAGGAAAGCGCAGCAGATAAAACTCAAAAAGCTTGGACCTGATCTGGATGTTGTAACACCCCTGATTTCATTAATAATGAAACTGAGGAGCCTCTCTGGAGGTTTCCTTAATTTCTAAAAAAAAACGAGTTCTAATTTGAAAACTCAAATTCAATCCACGAAAGCGTGTGTGATGTGT
>CAMZMU010000107.1:78270164-78370155 GCA_947311845.1 Poa pratensis | reverse complement strand
ACGTGACGAGGACCGAGAGAGTCGCAACGGCGCCTTCAGGAAGGAAACGGCGTCGCAAGAACGTCGCCGCCGCGGTCCGAGGGATCCCGGACAAAGGTTTCCCTTCGACAAGACTCAGGGCCTCCCACCCAGGGCATGGAGCGTCGCCGAAGGCGACATCCGCACCACTGTCACGAGTAGTCGCAAGTCAACCACCACGCCGCCCACACGGCCGCGGTCGTTCAACCAGCACCAGAACCGTCGGCACGCCCGTCAACCGACGCGGTTCCCACCGTCCAGGGTCGCCACCCGGCGTCCAAACTCCGCACACCACCGCTGAACAGAGAACGAGAACCACCACCGAGGCAGGCACACCCAGCACCAGACCGAGCAGACGACTTCACCAGCTGCCGCTTCCACACCACCCCGCGCTAGGCCCACGGGACCGTCCCGCACGAGCAGCGGACACCAGCCCCCATGGCTGCTGCCATCGCCAGGGCTGAAGGAAGCGAGTGGCTTTCCACGAACCTGCTGAGGGAGGGGAACACCAGATCGATGGCCAGCAGCCACCTCGGCTGCCGGAAATCGCCGGATCGAAGCAGATGGGCTCGCCAGGGCCCAGGGCCCTGCCCCGCCCAGGCGGACAGAGCGCACGCCGCGACCGCGACGCCCAGGCACCTGCATCGAGACCTCCCGCAGGGGCAGCAGCGCCCCGCCGGAAGAAAAGCCGCCGCCAAGGCCGCGTCGAGGAAGCCGCGCCCGAGGGAGACCTCACTCTGCAGGACACAGCCGCGCGCGAGGAGGGGGCCTCGCCGCCGCCGTTAACCGCACGGGCGCGCAGCCCGGCGGCGGCGAGGGAGGAGGAAAGCTGGGGAGGGGAAGTTAGGCTAGGGTTAGGGTTCGCCTCCGGAGTCGCTCAGGAGAGCGACCCGGGAGGCAGGGGGGGGGGGAACCTCTCTCCGAATCCTAATAAAATCGATGTAGTGGTGGCTTGATGGAAGCACAAAGTCTTTATTTTGTCAAGTATATGGGATATATATCACATTCCAAAATGATCTATTAATTTATAATAAATCATTTCATATATAGCAGTTCAGTCTGAAACAAGAAAATCTGATCCGGGAGGTATAATATCAATCAGTTGGTGTCCATCCGATGCATTAACTATGGATATTTGATATCCTCTTTTTCTACGTAGTATTTTTCTTTATATACATGTTGACGCCCTTTGTAAGAGCAGAAGAGGCCAAAGGATATAGGTTTGAAACGCAAAATCATAGTAAGCATCTTTTATCTTTGATGAGTTGACCATCTTAAAAATCCCTAGTGTTGTTTTAAGATTCGTGTTGTGCCAAAAAAAACAGGGCAGAATTGCACCCGTCGGCCTTGTATGGAGGTCATGCGAATAACCAAACAGGACCTTACACAAGCACTCTATTTGTAGTTTTTTTAGGGGAACTCTATTTATAGCTAGTAGTCCATTAGGTTTTCCTCTAGCAAAGCGATGTGCATAATTAGTTTTTTTTTAGCAAAATGTGCCTAATCAGTTGCTACAGCCGCCTGCAACGCACAACGGCCGAAATCACTAATAAAAGGCTTCCCCGGGAAAGGAACCCGCACGCGTTGTGGTCGTGACAAGTGTCAGCCTCTCCTTTTACGCGGTCCCCGTGGGTGCTTGCATGTGTGACCAGTGACAGCATGAGAGAATTTTGGTGGGTTTTCTTTTCTTATCCCCGCTCAGATTTGTACCGCATTTATTTCGAGATTCGTTTTTTAAAAATGAAATATCTTTAGAACCGTTTATCCAAATTATGAACGGTTTGCATATTTGAAATCCTCACGTCGAGATCTACAAGTAGATCCCATGTTGATAGGTTTTGAGAAACTTTTTTCTCGTACTTTGTACAACCAGTTCTGTGTACTTTGTACATCCAGTAACAACGTGTACATCTAGTAGCAGTGTGAGTGTACATGTAGTAGCAATTCGGATTCGCTTCGTTCAGTTTGTGTCCACCACGTGGCACGCTCCCGTTCCTGGTGTTCCCTTTTGAAAGGATACCCTTTTCGTAGGGATACCCCACAACGGCACAAGTAATAAGGATGGGCCTAATGAGCTGCATTATCTTCGGCCTTGAACTTCCACGGCAGTGGGGGTCAAACTGTAGATGGGCTTTTAGTTATTTCCAAAGGTAGAGACAATCAGTGATGCAGACATGGTGAGCAGCCCAGGTTCTATGATATCTGTACGAAAATGATCCAGATATGGTCCGAGCCTTATCCAACAATTCGAGTTCGGTCCCTCAAAAAAAAAATCGAGTTCGAGCTCATGATCAAAGGAAGTTTGAGTTGAGCTTGTTTTGCTGAGTGCATATCTAGTGATACCAGATATGGTCCGAGCCTTATCCAACAATTCGAGTTTGAGCTCACGATCAAAGGAAGTTTGAGTTGAGCTTGTTTTGTTGAGTGCATATCTAGTGATACCACAACTTGTATGATACATGATACCACTTGTTAAATTTCAAAATTTAATGTTTCAGAAATTTCGAAATAAATTTATGGGTATTCACAAGCTGTGTGTTTACAATTCCTACAATTTGCAAAAACCAAATTCGAAATACACGCATAGAAATAAAAAAGACAAATCTAGCATGAATAGTGTAAAAAAAGATAAAAACATAAAATGACACTATTCACGTTGCAATTTGTATTTTTTATTTCTTTGTGTGTATTTCGAATTTCGTTACCATAATTCCATCAATTTTCATAATTTTTTGGCACTTGCAAATTTGAGTTTTTGAAGAGTAGTATCATGATATCATTTACCGTGTGGTATCAATAGATATTTTCCCTTCTTTAGATGTAGAGCCGAGTTTGAGTCGAGCTCAAAGTATTTGTCGAGCTCGAATATTTTTTACGACCCCACTCGATGGTGAGAGAAATCCCCCTTGGGTTTGATTTTAAAATCGCCTCTAATGTCACGAGTGCTCTGTCCGTACCATAACCATAACGGTCCGATCTCGATCAGTCATGGCGCGGACGCCGGAGGCGGAGAGAGGCACACCAACATCTGAGAATGTGGCCTTACAAAAGAATGTCACATGCAAAAAAAAAAAAATGCTCTCGCACACTGTAGAGCTTCCTCCAAATGTGAAATGATAAGTTGAGTTATCGGATACGACGAGTTGATGATATAGATTTTTTCGATGGAACGCCCGGATTCCATTAACTTAAAGGCATATTAATATCGCTAGCCACCGAAAGCTCCTGCAGTATTCGGCAGATCATCCAGCCATATAAGTCTGGGGAACATATATGATTAGTTAGGAGGGTCAAGGAACAGAAATATTAGGTGAGAGGACGGTTCCATGCCGCTTTACTGATATGCTTTAATTAGCCGAGTGGCCACGGTTAATAAAGCTAAAATCTCAACGCAAGGAAGGCGTGATGGAAGAAGGAACGGGGTCGTTAGACAAGGACGCATCAGGCGCTGCAGGGATCAGGCTGAGGCGGCTTGCACACTCGTCAACAAATGGTTTTTTGTTACTCCGGGTGGTCTTCTACCTGAACAAAAACACGTGACTTTTGAGGTAATTTTGCATGGGCGACGCAAAGCAGTTAATTAACGGTTGTTTCGCGTGGAAAACTGGCGTAAGGCTCTGCTCAGATTTCTGCTTAGCTCGCTTGGTCTTTTGGTTCCTTGCTTTGTTTTGTAGGCCTGCTGTTGTTAGCTAGATTTTCAGACAATTGACATTTTTTACTGAAGCATCAAGTTGATACACTGTATAAAACCCGGTCTCTGCCACAAGGCGTTGTTTGTTAGCTAGCTAGATAGCTTTCTGTTTCTTTGCAACTTTGTGCCATTTCCACATACGGTGATAAGTATTAACTCCGATGTTAGTTTGCAACTCAACTGTCGCTAAGATGCCTTTCTTTCTATTTTATTTTTCTTGCAGGGCTGGCTTATCGAAAAAAACATTATTAAACAGGCTCCATGGATCGTGAGAAGACTAACATGCCATGAGCCAGCACAAGATGGCCATGTTAACATGCTCACTCATGTTAGCCACATGCAACGCTGTGATCAAGCAAGCAATCAAAGCATCATTCTTCGCCGAGGCATTTTTATAATCCAAAGGAATGTGCAGCAGTTGAACCTGAACGCGCATGCACGTCGGTCGTGCTACCGGATTGCCATTTGTTCTTTTGCAGTAGGGCCGTATCTGAATCTGCATGCAGCCGCCGACTGCGAAGTCCTTGGACTACAAATGTTGAACTGACATGCTTGTTTATGGATTAAGTACACCAGACTGGTAGTAGTTTATTAGATTGGATTTGGAAGGTTCCTTTGGCTCAGCGCAGGGATACTTAGTTTACTGACTTGACAAATTAGCCACCGTAAACCTACGACATCTCCAACACCTTCGCTTATTACAGTGATACTAATTTTAAATCCCTGGAATTTTAACAACCATCCATGAAATTCAGAACCTTTTTCAGTAGATAAATTAACTAGATTATACTTTTTCTGCAATAATGAATATCTCACAGAGTCACAGTCCTTCTGAACTTAGGTACAGGTGTATACGCAACCAAAAATAACCAAACGATGTAAGGATCTCACACGAAGTTTGCAATGATCCTCCAGCTGGTTCGTGGCAAAATCACAGACGCCAAGAATAAGCTCATCCTGCAGTCCCGGTCGGTCATCAAATGTTAGGCAGCCATGAACTGAAACCCGTTTACCTCTGTCACCTCAACGGGCCGGATCTCTATCAGATCCAGAGAACCCTAGCTTGCTAACAACTCCCGGAGAAAGTTGCGGCTGCAGATCGCACGCGTACGTCTTGGCACGGAGAGCTCATCCGCAGCTGCATGCATAAGTGAGAACACTACTACAAGGCAGTGGATTTTTAGCTAATTGGAGGACCAATCGCATGGAACTCTTGACGTTAAGGGGGTAGGTAGGTAGTCAGGTGCAGTGCCCGTTCACAGTTGAGGACTCTGATAGAATATCACTTGTGATTGATTAAGAACATGCTCGCCTTAATCAGCAGTGCGTTGTCATTTGCCAGATGAGAATGTTAGATCCGAGAATCTAAGAGGGCAGGATATTATAAAGAACATGGCGATGAGCGGAGCGGTGCAGGCGATGGAATTGAGCTCTGATTGTGACCTCAAGGAAAACTCTGTTTTGGTATTCATTACAGTGGAATCGATACATTGCATCTTTATGTACTTACATTTTTTCGAAAAATAAAAATAAAAAATATATTTTATGTACTAGTAACATACGTAGGTGTTAAGGCTAAATGCATGAACAGAAAACAAGGGAGCACCACATCATCATATTCTCCAGTCGTTGTCTTCTCCCAACCCAACTAACACAAATGCAGCAACAATAATAGTTTGTGTTTCTTTTACATCTAGAGCATAACAAATGGTATATTCTTTTTTTTTGCGGGTAACAAATGGTATATTCCATATGTAGATATAACAATCTACCAAAATAACCTTAATTGGCGTGCAACATGGCATGCATGAGTCTTGTTGCAAACATTGCAACTGGTAAGCAACCATAAGAATTCACTAGCTTGCCCACTGACCAGTGACAAAGACAGACCCCTTTTCTTCTTCTTTTTCCTTCCAATAACACGAACTATCCGTTTCAGCATGTACGCCAGGGTTATCAATCTACACACATCAAACACGAGGTTTTAGCACATAACACCACATGTTGGGGCCTTTTTTTGCAGAGAACCACAACCACAAACATTTTTTGCACAAAACACCAATGTTTGGTGTAATTGCTTGCAAATAACACATAACTCCTTTGATAGCAAATTAGTCAAGTCTGGCCCACTCTCAGAAAATCCAGCGTGTCAGCTCACATTGACTGTCCCATCACCGGACTCCATCATCACCTAGCCATCTTAAAAAACATTGCGGCCGCTAGTCCTGCCCGCCGCCGGTAGACCTGCTCGGTTGCTCCTGCCCACCGCGCTCTGCTCCCTCTGCTCCGACCAGCGCACCAACCAACCTCTGCCGCCGGGGAAGCCACCCTCGCTCGCCGCGCCCTCCTCCGTCTTCTCCAGCCCCGATAGGTGTCTGCGCAGTCAACGCCTCAAACGTCGCAGCCGCTACCAAAGTAGAGGTCAACGAGGACCGCCGCTCCCGGCCATGGCGTCGCACCGCCCGCTGACGCTGACCCTGCCTTGGGGCGTCCATGTCCGCGGCGAGCGCAGCCAGCCCATCACGCCCACAGCGTCCAGTGAAGCGTCGCTGAGCACGGTCACGGTGAACTGCGCCACCATCTCCTTGTGAGCCAGCTATGTTCCCGCACAGCGCGGCTGAGATGGAGGAGCACGTCTCAAGCGTGGGTGTCCACTACGTGCTCTACTCGGACGGCGACATGGCGGCTCTGTTAGAGTATACGTGTACGGTTCGATATGGTAGTCTAGGATAGAGTTAGGATCTATTTCCATCTATTCCCTAACTTGTCTTGTACTCCAAGTCGGTCCATTGTATGCCTATATATACTCGCCCATGAGGCTCAATACAACATCCACCAATTCCGCCAATCTCATAATTCTACATGGTATCAGAGCGGCACGATCTGATCTAACCGCCGCCGCCGCGCTTCCGCACCGCGCCGCCCCCGGGGAGGTCGATCTCCATGATCTCCGCCGGGGGCCGCGCCGCCCGTACCTAGGGTTCGTCCGCCGATCGGTTGATCGGCTGCCCTAGCGTCTTTTTTTTTCCGATCTTTAGATCGGTTTTCTTTTCTCCGCCGGTCACTCGATCGACGTTTTCTTTTTTGGTTTGCCGATCATCGATCGGATTGCGTCGCCCACCGCCCGTCGTCCTCGCGCCTCTACTCCGACATCGGCATCGACCTGCACCGGCCCGCTCCTCGACAGCTGACTACCGCGGTCGTCTCGCCGACGCCGACTCCGCACCGGCCGGCTCCTTCCAGCCGGCTACCGCAGCCGACTCGCCGGCGCCGACTCTGCACCGACCGGCTCGTCTTCACCGACCACGCAGCAAGGCCGGACGCGCCGTCCAAGGGACGCCTCGACGCGTCGCTGCCGGCTTCTCTCGCTTGCAAGGTCTCCATCGCCGGTTCGTCTTCGCCGTCATCGACCGGGACTTCACCGACAACTTCGCCATCGACTCCGATCTGCGCGTCGTCGTCGCCGCCATGGCGCGTTCCGCGCTGCGTCTGTCTGATCAACCGATCGCGCGCCTGCACCGCCAAGCACGTCCCCGAGCACGCGCCTACCATCGATCGAGCTACAGGCTGCCGCCGCGTCGCCCCTTCGGGCCGCCGCGCCGCCGCCATTGGTCCATGTTGCCTGCAGCCAACGCGCCTTCCCAGGCGTGTATGCCGCTGGTGACACCCGCCGTCGCCCCAACCCGCGCATTGCTGCTGCGTCGCCCCTTCGGGCCGTAGCGCCGCGGCACGCGGTCCACTTCGCCGTCACTGTGTGTCGACTTCTACGTGGTATGCGCCGCGCCGACTCCCTCGGCGTGGGAACGCCACCCTCCGCGCATGGTCTTCGTTAAGTCGCCGGGTTCTTCCTCGCCTACTTCGAGTAACGCTGCCGCCATCTACAGGTAACCTGCATGGCCACCTCAGGCCGTCGCAGGTCCCGCCGACCACCCCTTGTCCAGGCGTCCAGCATGGCCACCCCCGGCCGCCGCTGCCTTCGCCGCCTTCTACATCTTCGTCCAGCACGACCACGTCGCCAGCGTCATCATCCTCGTCCCCGACTACGTCTACTCCGACAACCGCGGACGACATCGGCACCTTCTACCCCCCCGCTGATTGGCGCCGCAATCGTCGTCGAGTCCTCCTCTGCTGGCCCCTCCAACGCTGGCGTATGGTTCACGGTGGTCCCTGCCCCCGCATGCACGGTACTGGCAACACCGATGCGTGCCTTCGTCCCCGACATGTCCCCGGGTCTGGCAAGCCCGGGTCGGTGCCTCGTCTACATCGGCCTCGACAATGTCTTCGGCATCGACTTCCTCCTCTACGACTGCCTCGACCACGTCACCGATTTCTTCTATGCGTACTCGGTTCTGGCAAAACCGGAGTATGCCTTCGTCCCCGACGTGCGCCTAGTTCCGGCAAAACAATGGCCGCACCTCGTCCTCGACGGCTCGTACTGCGTCGTCCCCGGCATCGGCATCCTCGACGACTGCCTCGACGCGTCCCCGTCACTCTCCTCGCGTACTATGCGCAAGCGGCTTCTTCTGCGTCTACCTCGACACCGGCAACCCCGACCACGACCTTGACCACGGCAACCTCTCGCACGGCTACCATGACCAAGGCTGCACCGCCTAACGCTCTCGGCTCCCTCGACATCGGCAACAAGGGCTACCACCTCGCTTGAGCTCCTCATCAGCTTCCTCTACAGTCCAAGCTCTGCGCCGCGACACCGTCCGCGACGTTCCCGCTCCTACTGCTGGGGGATGTCAGCCCACTGGATTCTACTTCGGTTTTTCTCCAGTCTGACCGTCCGCGACGTTCCAGTTGTTCACGACGCTACCGCTACGACTGCGGGGAATGTTAGAGTATACGTGTACGGTTCGATATGGTAGTCTAGGATAGAGTTAGGATCTATTTCCATCTATTCCCTAACTTGTCTTGTACTCCAAGTCGGTCCATTGTATGCCTATATATACTCGCCCATGAGGCTCAATACAACATCCACCAATTCCGCCAATCTCATAATTCTACATTGACCACACGGACTAGATGGCCCAGCTCAGGCTAGTGCCCCCCGTGCGCTGGCCACCATGCTCGCACGCCTCTACTCGGACGGTGCTCGTGCACCTCTCCTGGATCGGGAGTCGCGCACGGCCACGCGTGTCGGCCGTGCTGCACTAGATGTGTTCACTGGCGTGTGACGGTGGACCACGCTGATGCGCCGAGCGCGACGCAGGTTCGACTCCTCGACCCGCGCCTCGCTGCGGCTCCCACTACGAGCTCAGCGGCGCGCTGGCGGAGCGCAATGAAGCAGTTGTAGGCGTCTCCGCGTCAGCGAGCGCGAGGAAACCGTCGAGGAGGAGACCCGAGCACCTCCCTACAACAAAGCCTCAGGCAGCCACGGTGGCGTTTTGCTTCTGCCAGTGGGGCCAACTAGTCTAGTTATTGGTCAAAGCAGCTAACAACGTGGTTTGTGTTCTCTGCAAATCATTACACCAAATAGTGGTGTTTTGTGCAAAACAAATTTGTGGTTGTGGTTGTGTGCAAAAATTGCTCCAACATGTGGTGTGATGTGCAATTTCCTCCATCAAACACAGACAGCAGACGAAGACAGGTCGAGTCCAGTCCATGGTGCATTCACCTCTCCCTAGACTGGCTATCTCTCTAGGTCCAGAAGAAGGGAGATCCACTTGAAATCTCTCCATCTCCCACACGCAAATGAGCTGCCAAATCATGGTCACCGGTCGGATCTTTAATCCCCACCTATCAAATCGGTAGAAATACAGTAGGGGATTTGCCCATGTGATTGATGGATTTCTGCCTTCGTGTGTGACAGATGTACACACCATGAGCCGCGTTCATTGGCCACTCGACTACTTGCGTGGTGCTTCGCCGCCTAAAAGAAAATTAGAAGGGTGGAATGGAGATGAGAAGTTCGCTGAGGAAGAAGCCGAGGGAATGGCCGTTTGGTACAACTCCACTATGCTCGCCAGGGAGTACCGAAGTAGTACACCCCTACTGTTACTACTGGCTAGAGAGCACTGACTTGTTCCTCGGTTAACTGCGTTGGGAAGGAATGGACGACCTCTCAACAACTACTACACACCAACCCGTGGTACGCTGGTTGACTGGTGCTAGAGTTGCACCAGCTTGCCGCTTTAGCAATAAGATAAGTGAGTGGAGGTTCGATGCTCTCGAGCTCCATTGATCTTGTTGTTTTTAAAAAATCAAAAATATATGAGTTTCAAAAAATATTAAGAAAACTCAGATGTAGCCAATCTTGTATTCCACAAACGTGCAAAAAAAAATCAACTTTAAATACTTTGTATTCTGATCTACATAAAAATAACAAAAATGTGGATCTGAGTATACTTATTTCAAATATCTAAATTTATCATTTTTTATTTTTTTATGTAGCTTAGAATACAAAGTATTTGAAGTTAATTTTTTACATGTTTGTAGAATACAACATTGGGTAAGTCCGCGATTTTGTTTTCAATTTTTTTTTGAAAGTCATAAAATTTGTTTTTTTAAATCAGAATCACTAGTGCTCAAAACCAAATAAAACACTTTTCTAAAGATAAGTAGATATGGTTGCATGTAATAAAGCTCTGCTCTGCATATTGTCTAGTGCTAACAGGGTATGTCTTCAAAGTATGGAATGAAATGGACAACATTTGCATGTAAATCGTTATCTTATGAAAATAATTTTAAAAGTTTGATGGATTTTGCCAGCTTTATCCAATGTATGTTTGAGTGCTGCATTTTGCCGACATTATCAACTTCGTGCACGTTCTCAATTTAGTGATGTCCTCTTAAATAGAAAAAACTGATTTTCATCGAGTGACTGGTCAAGGAATTGATTAAGCCCTCGTCTTGCTCGCGTGTTTGAGTTGCCTCTATTGCTGTATCTTCCTCCCATGACACGTCCCCCTCGATGCCCATTGTTGCTTTGTTCTTTCGCCTTCACCACTCCTACTCCCATGGCTCTCTCCACCCATTTTGTGTCTCCCATGTGACCCTGCCCTACACCTGCAATGGTAGCCATGACTGGATCTGGATACAAAGCTTTTTTCGTGGATGCGAGCTCAGTAAGGACTGTGGGTCAAGGGGAATGGGTCCGGGATGGCTCAATCTTGTGCCATTCGGGAGCCAGATTTGTGGCATGCAAGCCCCAATATACGATGGCAGTGTCTCCATTATTTGTGGTTACATGTTAATGAAATAAAGATTTTTTGCATAAGGTCTTTTGATTTGCTACATGGTCGTGTATCCTTTGCTACGTACACATGTGACATGTTGCAGTGACGATTCTGGACGTATGTCTCTGATTTTGTCTTCATGCTACAAACTTTATTTTGTTTTGTTGCATACATTGATATTTCATGTTGTACTCCGTATAAGTTGCGATAGATTCTCCTCGAAAATTTTAGAGACATGTTGCACACCTTTACTTTTTTTGCTACACGGGCTTGTTCCAAATGTTGCATCACTTTTATAATTTTGCGGAGCACCGAAAACCCCGTTGCAAATGATGTTTTATATAGACATACAAAATATTGTGCGGGGAGATTTGATGTTGCATTGATCAGACAACCCAGATCTTGCTCTTAAGTGAGATCTGAATACCTTGAAGGCGGATAGTTGTTTGTGGATTTCAATTGACTGGCCCCTAGCACGGGTCTTAAAATGCGCATTAGTATGAGTTCTCTGGCGTAGAAATCATGTGTCCACCTTAGTTGAATGATGCTAAAAGTCCTGAGAGATAAAACAAGATGTAAACTACTATTCAAATAAAGTGTTTAACTTTCATTATATCTCGCACGTATTGTGTACAGAATCCGATAAAGAACATATATATCCACCCTGAAAGTGGAAATTTGCATCTTGCATTATCTACTTATCAAGTTTCAACATTACACTGAACACTCGGGTTTTATAAAACAGTAGCAAGGTCTGAGAAAACTTAGGAATATACATTTATTTTCTTGCCAACCAACTAGGCAAAGCAAAAATGTTTCTAGTTAAATTATCTAGAAAAAGGAAAGCCTCTATTTACACTAATAATATTTCCATCTCTTAAATATAACGAATGTGGTAACTACTAACTAATGCTAACAATGTGTCAATAATAAGTAGCTACAAAATAAAATTAAAAAACAGAAATATTCTCAAGAAACTCCCCCGATCGTGTTATTGCCACAAGGGAGGACAAATAAACCGGACACCTCCTTCTTAATAAATGGTTGGGGCAAAGCTTTTGCCCCACAGTTAAAAAAAAAAAAAACCAAGGGAGGACAAACATGCAATGGCTGAATGGCATGGCATGCCTTCGCTTGTCACGTACGTTGAGTACGTCACATCGTCGTCGACCCGTCGGTGCATGATCGCGACAGAGCTGCCTCGCCGCCGTCCTCATGCTCCTCGCATACCGCCACGGACCGCTCGAGCACTCCCACAACCTCGCTCATGGATGGCCGATCGTGTCCGTGCAGCCGGACGCAATCCGCGGCCAGGTACCCGACGTAGGCGACGGCCTCCATCTCCCCCGGCGTTGGCAGCGGCAGCCGGATGTCGAGCACCCGGTGCACGCGGTCCGCCTCGATGTACGGCACGGCCATTTCGACCACGTTCTTGGGCGAGCCGCTCCCCTCGTACCGCTGGATCACCTTGCACCCGGACAGAAGCTCCAGCAGCAGCACCCCGAAGCTGTACACATCGCTCTTATCCGTCAGGTGCTGCAGCCGGTAGTACTCCGGGTCCATGTACCCCACCGTCCCGGCCGTGACGCACGGCTCGTAGTCGCCGCCGCCGGCATTGTCGACGTCGGTGCCCAGGTTCTTGAGCAGCGAGAGGCCGAAGTCGGAGACCTTGGCGGACCAGGAGGCGTCGAGGAGGATGTTAGAGGACTTGATGTCGCGTGGATGATGGGGGCACGGCGTAGGTGTGCAGATACTCGATGCCGCGCGCGGCGCCGAGGGCGAGGCGGAGGCGGGACGGCCAGGAGGCGAGCGGCGGGGAGAGCGGGGAGGGGCGCTTGTGGAGGTGGTCGTGGAGGGTGCCGTTTGGCATGAACTCGTACACTAGGATGTGCTCGCCGCCGTCGGCGCAGAATCCAAGGAGGCGGACCAGGTTCTTGTGGTTCAGGCGGGAAAGGAGCGAGAGCTCGGAGACGAAGGCCGATTCGTGGTTGGCGCGCCGCGCTGCAGCAGCGGCGGCAGAGGATGAGGCGCCGGAGTCGCGCCGCTCCGCGCGCTTGATGGCGACCTCACGTCCGTCAGGGAGGGAGGCGCGGTAGACGGCGCCGAAGCTGCCCGAACCGATGCGGTGGGACGGCGAAAAGACGTCCGTGGCCGCCCGGAGCGCCGCCAGGGGGAACTGCTCAACCGTCGTGTTCGGGCCCTTGGAGAGCAGCACGCTGAGCCGCCGCGGCACGCGCGGCGCCGGGGCTGTCATCGGCTCGGCATGGATGCGCCCGGCGTCATGGGAGCTGCTGCTGCGGCTGCGGCTGCGGCGGCGCAGGCAGTAAGCGGTTACGAGCGCGGCGAAGAGGGCCACGAGTCCTGAACCGATTCCAGCGCTGATCATTGCGATCACGAGATCGCTCGGCCGCCGCCTCTTCCTCGTGTGAGACGTCGACACCGACGAGTTGGACGTAGGCGCCTGCGCCATCAGGGGAGGAGTGTAGCCGCAGGGGTAGCAGATGGCCACCTCACCGCCGCCGCAGAGCGGAGTGGAGCCTGACCAGACGCCGCACGGGCACGAGTTCGACGGCGCGCACGGACCCGGCAGGACCTTGTCGAACACCTTGCTCACCCCGGCCGCGACGCCTCCGCCCCAGCACACCAGCGCGTAGTCGGACATGAGCACCCCGCACACAACCTTCCCTTTCGCCTCGAGCGCCACGAACTGGTGCCGCGCCAGCTCCGGCGGCACCTCCTCTGGCCAGCAGGAGACCGTCCAGTTGCCCCACAGCACGCACGTAACCGCGTCACCAACCGCCACCGTCGACACCGCGCGAATAAGCTTCGGCGGCGCCGCGACCGCGACAGCCGCGGCCTCTCCCCAGCAGCCCAGCATCCCGCGGTCGTCCACCGCGCAGGCATGCTTCTCACCGGCGGCGAGCAGCATGTACCTGCCCCTCGGCTCACGCCCCACCGCGTCCCCATCTCCGTAGCACTTGACCTCCCCTGTCCCGACGACCAGCCCGCAGACGAACCCGCCTCCCACCGCAATCGCCGAGAAACACACCTCTTCCGGCACGGCTCCCCATGCCCACCTCCAGCACTTGATCTTGTTATCCACGAGGCCGCACACAAACTCCCCGCCGCCCGCCACCGCGGACAGCGCCGCTCCCCTGTACACCCTCTTGAATGACTCATCCTCGCTTGCATTCAAATCCCACCAGCGCATGGACACCGGTGGCGAAGAAGTAGGTCCGACGGAGCAGAGGTATCCGTCGCCGGCGACAACGGCGGAGAACGGCGTGGTAGTGCCGCTGCCATATCCGTCGTACTTGCGGGGGCTAGCGGAGCGGTTGGAGACGCTGGCGCAGGAGAGCTGGTAGACCGTACCGTTTGCTACGAGGCCGCAGGCGAGGTGGTCCGGGAGGTGGTGTTGGTGCCAACGGCGGCGATGGCGATGGTGGGGAGAGGGAAGGAGGAGGAGGCGGCGGCTCGGATGCAAGGCAGAGCAGGAGCGCGAGCAGGGTTAGAGGTGAGCGAGAGAAATTGGGAGACATTGGGTTGGCGAGAGGTTGGGGGAGGACCGGGAGGAGAAGGGGAGGAGATTGTGTAGACCATTGTCGCGTGGCGGCGGTGAGGGGCCGAAGGGAAGAGAAAATGGGGAGCGAGGGAAGGAGGAGGTTTAAAGGTTGGAGTCCCTTTCATTCCCTCCCTTTTCTTTTCTTTTCTTTTCTTTTCTCATGTTTTGATGAACGCGGTACCATTGAATCAATAAATATAATGAAAAAAAAAGATTAGAATTCGGGTTACTTGTGGCTCCTTTTTTTGTTTGATCTATATGGGTAACGTACCATCTATGTAACTCATTTAGTGATTTAGTAGCTGAACTCCCCGCATCACTCCATGCCTAGGAGGACAGGGGCGGCGATGGCCACCCTCGACCAGTGGCACCTCTTCCCTTCCGACATCCCTCGCCATCGCTCGTGGCATCCACCGGGGTCAATCACGCATGGAGCTGGCGGTGAAAGAGGTCTTCTTCTCCGCACCAACCAAGGGTCACTCGAGAGCTAGGGAACCCCTAGTGATGGATCACACAACTTGTGGTGCGGAGGCTCATGAGGCGTCATTCCGCTGGGTGCGTGGAAGTAAGGAGAGGTGGAGGAGGCGGCTCGATATCGATGGTTAATCGTGTGCCGACCTTAGGACCGGTGTGGACATAGGAGTGGCAGCTCTGGAAATCAATCGTTGTGTTGCTCGGTGTCGACTTTGGTCACTTGGGCGACAAAGCCTCGACGCTTTTGGGGCGTGGTCCATGGACCGGTGCGCGTGTTGGAGAGGTTTCAGAAGCCGGAGCGGTGGCTCCGGAAGCTTTCTAGTTGGTGGGTGTCGTCTCTTCCCACTTGGGCGGAAGTGTCACCGGCTCGAGTGATATACACAGCCTTAAAGCCAGTGTGTGCTATCGTGTTGTATCAGTTTCTTGATGTTCCTTTATAAACTGGTCAATTCTATTCTTTTTTATCAAGTAGATTTCAAATATTTTGCCTTGTTACAAAACAAATAAATGGACAGCGTACTATATATCAACCTTTTTCGATCGCATAATACATCCACATATGTTAGTGATTGGATGAAGTAAATTTTAAGATAGAACCACACATGCACATATTGTAAGTACCAGTTTCACTTGATCTAACAGGCCATGCTCTTTGCTGGTATTCTAGAAAAAAAAAGGAATTTCTGTCATTTTCCATCTCATGATCATCGCGGCTTTAATAATGAATTTGACCACCACCTCTAGACGACTACTCGTTGCATGCGTCATGGATGCATAAGAACATGGTCATGCCGTCATGGCCACTGCTGACTGTTGCACGCATGTGATTACCCAAGGAACTGAAAAAAGGAAGATAATCATCTCATGATCTTTCCTCCCTACCGTACGTGTGAAACAACAATTCATGTAATTCTCCACGTGTGTCATTTGTAGGAGTGTGGCTCCAGCAATGCGTCCAGAGTCCAGATTCCGTCTAATATCTTGCGGAGCGGCAGAAAACGATGTGTTCATCGTGCTCGTCCGAGTCATCTCGCTCGGCACGGAAAACAGATTAGACCGGTTGTTTTCGAGAAAGCGAGACGACGTGAAAAGAACACGAGTTACTGCCAGATGTAGAAACAATTCTTGTACTATCTGAATATGATCATGGATCACTAGGATAGGATTATATGGCTTTGCGTATAATTCTGAAGATTTGGCGCCAGATATTCTTGATAATTACAAACCAGGTGGTCTGCTTAATTAGTTAGTTGTATGGCACTTGCAGGCCAAGCTAGGGTTCATGCATGGCTCTAGGATTCGCTTGTGAAACCTTGGATTCAGTCGCCGTATAAAACAGAGACGAAGATGCTATAAGACAGCTCCAGTACGCGGTATCAGGAATCTGGACTCCCGCGCTGACCATCAACGTACGTACTCGCACGTAGGCTCTGACCAAAGAACTGGAAACGAAGGTCGGCCGGTCTCCGGTGCCCGTTCCGGCGACGACGTCCAAGATGCAGTAGATGAAAACGATGATGCTGCCTCTTTCCATCCTCTTGGAGACGTTCCTTCGAACAGACTTCCCATGGATACATCTATTTCTACGCGCAGTAGACTCGTGGTAGAAGTAGAACACAAGTCTACGCCAGTTTGTGCAGCCACTCGTTCTAATATCTCTGAGTTGTGTTGAGATCTTATTACTGGCCACGGCACCACGTACCTGTGACTGTTACTAGAATTGCAACTGGATTTGCCTGCAACAGGTAATGATCCTTATCTTCTCCTAATTGCACCTTGTATCAGTTTCTCTTCTTTCTTAAGGATCTTGGTGCATCTTCCCTCCTGTCGGGGGGTTACCCCCGGGTAGGGTAAAGATGAGGTAAAGGCATGTAAGATTAAGGCAGTAAGCTGTCCGAGGTGTCAATTGAGCAAGGACGCAGGAGGCATCATCCGACGTAAGGTGTACGTCTGAGGTATATTCTCCGAAGTATATCCTCCGAGATATCAACCTCGGGGCAGTCAGCTAGCTACCACAGGAATAAGGTATTCTCTGCCGAGGTATAGGATACGGAGTGTTATCCGAGGTTGGCAGCAAGGATCGAGGCATGTCAGAGAGGTCACGGGCGCCGCAGAGCTCGTAGCCCGAAGCTGCAGAGGACGGCGAGGTCCGTCCACGGGTTTCCCGGAAGCTCGGGTGTCTAGGAGCTGACTTGGCTATTTCGGGAAAGGTCTACAGGCTAGACCTCGGCAGGCTACTGAAGTATGACCGGAAGAGGAAAGCTAGGCCTGTCCGGCCTGACAGTCCGGCCGTTGAACTGGCAGGAGGCAGAGGCTTGTCTTCTACCTTTTGGCCATGCCATTCTTAGTAGGAGGCAGGGGTAAAACTGTACTTCGGCCTATGTATATATGCAACATCTCTACCTCCAGGGAGGAGGACGGCAAAACCCTAGCTCACTTCCCCTTCGTAGTTTCACCTTCTACCTCGAGCTCTCACTTTGGTAGCAACATACAGCTCGAGGAGCACCTTGTACCTGAGAACCACACTGATATATTGAGAGAGGCAAGGCAGGAGTAGGGGTTTTACTTCCTCACGAAGGCCCCGAACCTGGGTACATCGTGGTGTCTTTTGTGTTCTTGGCTTTCTTGGTTTCTTGTTCATGTTCTTGTGGTTTCTTGCATGTTCTTGCTTGTGCACGTCTTGAGTGCATAAACCCTCCCCGGATTCCCCCAACGACCATTCGGCCCCAACTAAGCCATACCCATGGCATCTGCCGTGATCCCACCACGATAGTTGGCGCCCACCGTGGGGCAGATTGAGGCGCTGGGTGGAGTTTCCATCCGGACGGGCTCCTCTGAGTGTGTTCTTTCTGGCCTTGTTACCAAGATCGGCGAGTTCGCCTTTGTGAGCGACAATGTGGGGTGCTTCGCCGGCAAGCCTTTCCCCACCAGTGGCTTCCTCATGATGCTCGGCAGCTTCCCCACATACGTTGCTGTCGAGGTGGTTCGCAAGTACCCGGAGCAGGTGCTCGTGGACGACGAAACTCCTCTCCTGGCGGCTTTGGGCCAGCGTGTCACTCGCCCTCCGAGGTGTGTGGAGGTGATGATGGCTGGTACCAGGCCTGCAGCTAGCAAGGCAGATGCTGGCAAGGTCGCGCTAGCCGAGGTGGAGGCGACGCCAACCGCGCTGCCTGAGAAATCAGGTCGGACGGCGAAGTTTCCGTATGAGAAACCTAGTCAGAATGAGCAGTTGGGCATGCCAAGGGAAGAAGTTCCCTTAGAAGCTATCGTTGATAGGTTAGCTCGGCCACTCGCAGTAGAGGCAAGTGTGGAGCATACGGTGGCCGGGTTAGAGGCAGAGCGCCAGAGGGTGCTGAGAGAAGCTCGTTTGCTGGCCGAGGCTAAGCAGCAGTTCGATATGGAGCAGAAGGAGTACAATGCTGCACATGGTATAGAGGATGGTTTTACTCCGGTTGTGCGGCATAAGAAAGCTGCTCTGCTCAACCGAGGCAAGGACCTCTATGGGGAGATGGCTAGGGCTGCAGTCTCGGGCTCGAGTAAGGCAACAAGTAGCAGGTCGGCTACTGGTAGGCCGGTGTATAGTTCACCAGCTAAGAACCTTAGAGCAGCCGAAGCAGTAAGGGCCGGGCTATCGGAGTTGACCGGAGATGCATGGCGTGAGCAGCAGAAGCGGCTCAATGAGTTAGTGCATGTGGCCAGCAAGCAAAATGAAGCTCTCCGCAAGGCCGGGCTTGGCGGTTCGCAGGCGGTCCATTCGGTTAGGCCAGTTAGCCAGGGGTCAAAGGGGCAAGCCTCGTCTCCACACGTCGGAGGAGCCGATCGTGCCCGGATTGTCACTTCAGGTCGGAACAAGGAGATGCAGCTGCAAGTGTACGATCCGGTCTTAGCTGGGAAGCAAAAGGTCGGCAACGCTAGCCGAGCCAATGGAGACCCGGCCCAGGTGATGCAAGCCGAGCTAAGGGCCGTTCAGCTCAGGGAAATCAGAACGGTGGGCAAGCAGCGTCGGCTGGCCGAGGTAAACCACCTCAGCCCCGAGGCATCAGTAGTCCCCGTACGGGGCGTATTGCTATCGTGTCATGTGTTTCGGTTTGAGAAATGCCGGGGCAACTTATCAAAGGTGTATGCAGAAGTGCTTACATTCTCAAATGGGCAAGAATGTGCAAGTGTATGTCGATGACATTGTTATCAAAACTAAAAAGAAGCATACTCTCATCGAAGACCTCGAAGAGACATTTGCAAATTTAAGAAAGTATCGGTTGAAACTTAACCCGGACAAGTGCACCTTTGGTGTCCCGGCTGGAAAATTGCTCGGTTTCCTCGTATCGAGCCGAGGTATAGAAGTTAACCCGGCTAAGATCCGAGCTATCGAAAGAATGAAGTTGCCGAACTGTTTAAAAGATGTGCAGAAGTTCACGGGATGCCTTGCATCTTTAAGTCGGTTTGTAAGTCGGCTAGGAGAAAAAGCCTTACCATTGTATCAACTTATGAAGAAAAGTACCAGTTTCACTTGGACCCCGCAGGCGGACGCGGCGTTCAATGAGCTGAAGAAGATGTTGTCCACTGCTCCGGTGTTGGCATCCCCTTTGCAGAATGAACCGATGTTGATATACATTGCGGCTACAAACCGGGTCGTAAGTGTTGCAGTGGTGGTGGAGCGAGACGAAGGAGGCAAATCGGTGCAGAGACCAATCTACTACCTGAGCGAGGTGATATCCACGTCGAAGCAAAACTACCCCCACTACCAGAAGATGACGTACGGAGTATACCTGGCGGTTAAGAAACTGAAGCATTACTTCCAAGAGCATCCCATGACGGTGGTATGTGATGCTCCAATCTCGGAGATCATCGGATGCAAGGACGCAACTGGGCGAGTTGCCAAATGGGCGATCGAGGTATCTCCATACACTCCGCATTATGAAAGGCGAGATGCAATCAAGTCGCAGGCGCTGCCGGACTTTTTATGCGATTGGGCCGAGATGCAATATGAGCCGCCCTTGCCGGACTATAATTATTGGAAGATGCACTTTGATGGGTCCAAGACCAAGGTCGGATTAGGTGCCGGCATAGTCCTAACCTCGCCGAAGCAAGACCAGTTGAAGTATGTGCTGCAAATCCATTTCTCGGCGTCGAACAACGTGGCGGAGTATGAGGCCCTGATCCATGGGCTCAAGGTGGCAAAGGAGATAGGTGTCCGGCGTATAGAATGCTTCGGCGATTCAGCTTTGGTGGTGCATCAATCCACCGGCACTTGGGATGCATTGGATGCGAACATGGAGTTGTATCGGTTTCATGTGCAAAAGGTGTCTGGGTTTTTCGAAGGATGTGAGTACAAGCACATACCTCGGGGGGAGAATGAAGCCGCCGACGTATTGTCAAGCTCGGTTCATCCAAAGAACCGGTGCCACCGGGGATAGCTGAACCATTTGAGAACTCCTTCAATCAAGCCTTCTCCTGACTCCGAGTCAATTTTCTTACCGCCAATTCGGAGTCTGAGCCTATTCCTATGGAGGTAGACGTCGGATGCGTTTGGCCGGACTCGGGGACTGCTTCGCAGTATCCGAGGACTGATGGAGCTTTTCCTATGGAGTGATGGTGGGAACTTCGGGTCTGACCCGGGGACTTCGCACCAACACTCGGGGACTGGCCGAGCAATGGTGGAGGAAATCATGAAGGAGATCATGGCGACCGAACCAATGGAGATAGATGAGAGCTTTTTCCTCTGCATCCAGTGCCGGAATGGGCGGAGCAGATCATGAACTTCATAGCCGATGGAAGTTTGCCAAGTGATACAACCGAGGCAAGGAGAATCCAGAGGAGAGCTAAGGGATACACCATCATCAACAAGGAGCTATACAAGAGAAGTGTGACCGAGGTGTTGCAGAGGTGTGTCGAACCAGCTGAAGGCAAGGAGATGCTTTTAGAAATCCACCAAGGAGAATGTGGACATCATTGCAGCACAAGAGCTCTGGTGGCCAAGGTGTTCCGGCACGGGTTCTATTGGCCCACCGCCAATGCCGATGCAGAAGATATAGTTCGGAAATGTGAAGGGTGCCAAAGGTTCGCCAAGCAGCAGCACATGCCAGCTTCGGCGCTCAAGACCATTCCTATCACGTGGCCCTTTGCAGTTTGGTGTCTGGACATGGTGGGAGAATTCAAGCCAGCCCGAGGCAATATGACTCACATACTGGTGATGGTGGACAAATTCACTAAGTGGATCGAGGTGAAGCCAATCCGAAAAGTGGATGGTCATACGGCAGTGACCTTTTTGAAGGAAATAATCCTGAGATATGGATATCCTCATAGTATCATTACAGACAACGGCACGAACTTTGCTGTCGGAGAGTTTGCTCGGTTCTGCATGAGTAAGGGAATTCGACTTGATGTAGCCTCGGTGGCTCACCCACAGGCTAATGGGCAAGTAGAAAGGTCAAATGCATTGGTATTGGCCGGAATCAAAGCTCGGCTAGTAGAACCACTGTTGAAAACACCGGGGTGTTGGATCGATGAGATACCAGCAGTTCTGTGGGGTCTAAGGACCACACCGAACAGATCAACTGGCTATACGCCATTTTCATGGTCTATGGGGCCGAGGCAATGCTGCCAACCGACATTGAATATGATGCGCCCAGAGTGGCAATGTACACAGAAGCCGAGGCTAAAGAAGCTCGGGAAGATGCTGTAGATCTGCTTGAGGAAGCAAGAGAATTGGCCTTATCTCGGTCAGCAATATATCAGCAGGGTCTCCGACGTTATCAAAGTCGGCATGTAAAACCCCGAAAGTTTAATGAAGGAGATCTAGTGCTGAGGCTTGTTCAGCGCAGCAAAGGTCGGCACAAGTTGTCACCTCCATGGGAGGGACCATACATTGTGAGCCGAGCTTTGCACAATGATTCGTACTATCTTATAGATGCACAGGAGCCAAGGGGAGATGGGCTGGATAGACCCGATGCGGAGCTTCAGCGTCCATGGAATGTAGCTCTACTCCGACCCTTCTACTGTTGAAGGAAGTAATGTATGTACCTCGGCTGATCTTTAATAAAAACTTCGGCACCTCGAGAGTGAGCTCGGGGACTGCCTCGCTCTTATGATTGCATGTTTCTTTTTGTTTGTACTCTTTTTCGTTCGTATGCCGACTATTTTGAACCTCGTCTCAAACTTCAAGTACTGTATGCTATGTAACTAATCTTGTGACTCGACTGACGAACGCCAGCATGGCAGTCAAGAGCAAAGACGAAAGAACATGGGAAACATGAAAATGAACTCGGGGACTCGGTCCAAAAAGACAGTTCGGCATATGTCGTTTACTAACCCCTGTTTTTACTTCTTTTTTATGTCGGATGACTTTGAAACATACCTCGGAATTTACCAAGTACTGTATGCTATGAACAACAATCTTGTGACTCGACTGTCGAACGCCAGAATGGCAGACAAGAGCAAAGAATGCCAAATATAGTAAACACGAAAGTAAACTCGAGCAATCATTCAAAAGGATTCGACATAAAGCTTAGAAAAGCATGGTTCGAATGAGCATGATAGTAATAGAGGTAGCAAAGGAACTACTTAAGTTTGATTACATCTGCGTCCCGGCATACCGGGGATTTAATGAAGTTTTCTGGCCAAGCATAAGTTCAGGTCGAGGCATCAGGAATTACGTCGGCAGCAGCCGATGCAGCAGGGATTTCGTCCGGAGCCGAGGTAGCCTGGGAAGTGCTGGCAACGTCGGCAGTAACCTCGGCATCAGGTTGTGGAGAAGCCTCGGTTTCTGCTTCGCGGGTTTCACCGTCGTCACCTTGCTCGGCCTCGACGTCGGATTCTGTTTCGTATTCCTCGTCTTCTGGCTCGTAATCCTCGGCGTCGGAGTAGGTGTCTCCTTCGCTCAAGTTCTTTGTGTTGGCATATCCAGCAAAGAAGGCAGCCATCTTTTCGCGGCGCTTGATGAGAATTGGGTCCGAACCAGGGCGAGCCTCGGCGAAGAGTGTCCATCTTTTCGAGGTCGATCTTCTCGCACCAAGTCATGATGAATTTGAGAGCGGCATCAGCTCCAGCGCGAGCTGAAGATGAACGCCACTCTCGGAGTCTTTGTTCGGCTTCACGAAGCTTGGCGGCGAGCTCGGGCGTAGATTTGGGAGCGTCGGCAAGAGGCCATAAGGCTCGGAAAGCAGACAGACCTGCGTCGAGGAGTTCTGACCCAATGGTCTTCAAGGGATGGATCCGAGACTTGATGGCCACGATATGGTCCTCAACGGTCCAATCGGGGTTCTGTTCGTTCCGCCTCTCCCTGTGCCGACCAGTGATGCTGCGGGCCGCAACTTGGGTGTAGGTAAAATGCTCTATAGTAGGGTAGCCTGTTATCAGTGTGAGAAATGGTTCGGCAGAGAACCAATGGTGTGGAGGACAAAGAAAAGCTAAGGGAGGCAAGAAACTTACCGTCCATCTCGCGGTTGATAGTTTGCAGCGTCGGGAGAAACTGGTTGACCTGCGCCTGCAGAGCTTCCAAAGCCTCTGTGGCCGAGTTGGCGCGGACCTCGGCTACTTGGAGAGCTTCTTGGTGGTCTTTGGCAGAATCCTCCCGAAGTTTCTTCTCTGCCTCGACGGCCTTATCCTTTCATCCTTCAGCTTCTCCGTTTCTGATTTCCGGAGCCCATCAATGCGCTTGAGCTCCCTTACCAGACGAGTACTTCGGCTTTCTCTTGTTGTAGCTTCTCTCCAAAGAGTTCTTTTCTGCAAGGACGGCCTTGTGCTCGTCGTGGAGTTTCTTGTGGTCAAACAAGAGGGTATGAAAGATATCTGTGCGGACGTTCATAGTATTCTGCAAGGAAGAAAAATATAGCTCGGTTAGAAAGGCTATACCTCGACAAGAGTCTCGGGGACTCGGAGTCAAATCATTGGGAAAATGTTGCCGGGGTATGCCTCGACATGAGTCTCGGGGACTCGTACCCGAGGTGCATGCTAAAGTGAGATAAAATGGATTGGATACGTCGGATGAAAATGGAAAGTTGAGATTCAAGCCAAACAATTTTAACTCCGACGGAGCGTCAATAGTTTACCTCGAATCTCGGGGACTGGGATGGTGGATATTAGATGAGATACTGCATGAAAGTAAAGAGAATAGGACTTACGTCGATGTTTTGAGCAGCACGCAGGGCAGCAGTTTGTAGATCATATACGCTTCGGCCGCAGGCGCTGTTTCCCGCGGGATGCTCAGCCACCGGAGCAGCTAGGAGGCCGAGGAGACCTCGTCTGCAGAATTCCAGTCTGCATTGTAGTGTTCCAAGGAGCCGAGGCTCTGGTCACTATCAGTGCGCAGAGGAGGAAATCCCCACGGTCCGCCCTGCTCGATGCCCCTAATCGAGGCCTCCACGGCCAAAGCAGCCTCGGAGCTTGAAGCAGGCCGATTATCCAATATAGAGATGCCCTCCGAGCATATTCTTCGGCCGGAGGGGCAGTCTCATCATGGGTGCGGCGAATGGAGGAATTCGGCGTGTCACCGGGGGAGGAGACCTCGGTTGGATCCTTGAAGGAGAAGAGATAGTCAGGGTGCCAGACCCAGATGTTGGTTTGGGGGTGACCTTGACTTCACCGTCTCTTTCTCTTTCTCCTTGCCCTTCTCCAACGGCAAGGTGGTTGGCGATGGTTTTTGGGGCTGTTGCTTGGGCTGTTGCTTCTGCTGATGCTTCTGCTGTTGCTGCTGTTGGTTGCGGGCAGTCTGGCTCGGGGGGAGAGTCGAGGCTCCGGCAAGGTGGTAGCCGAGTCCTGGCGCGATTGGTCTCCGCATCCGTTTGAGGACGCGGAGAAGTCTGACCTCGGGTGGGGGCAGATTTCCCCAAGGCCGGGCCAGACCTCGGTGGAGGAGATCCGGGGCGAGAGTTCGTCGGGGAGGTCGTGGCTTCAGAGGCACCAACGGGTGCAGTCATGGAGGATACCTCCTGATCCACGTCTATGGGGCACTGCAACGAAAAGAAGATGGTCAAGTGTTAATACCGAGATAATATGTTTAAGCAACAAACATTGTTGGCTATAGAAGCAAAGCATTACCCATCCGAGGTAGGAAACCTCTTGCCCCCCGGGCATGAGGAGGATGTCCGGACTTCTTCAGCCGACGTCTCTTGACCGGAGCCTCAGTGGGTCCGGAGGGTTCGGCGGTCGGAGTTGCGGCACCAGCGCGTTTCCGGCTGGTTGCTGGAGTAAAGTTCGGAAGGTGAGGAAGGCAGGAGATAGGTACCGCGTTTATTGGTTCCATGACGAGAAACCCCTCCTCGTCATCCGAAATCTCTTGAACTGAAGCTTGTGCTTGAGGCTTACCCGCGGTGGTGATGCGGGCCGAGGCAATGGGCATAAAATCCTCGTCGTCAGGGTCCACGTTGGATGGTGGGTCCTCGACAGGGAGATCCTCGCCGAAGTGGTCCGCAGGATGGACTCCATCCTCGGCGGTCTGGCGGGCGAACAGCTGTATGGCAGACATATGAAAAGGAGTTAGGAAGAAAATTATCAAGATGAACGTCGGTAGCAAGACCTCGGTGGTAAAGGAGTATCGAAGAAAACGTCGGAATAGCGTACCTGTTTCGCTGGCTTGGTCCTGTAGTGGGGCTCCCTTCCCCATGTCCAAGCATCAGAGATCTTGGACTTGGTGATAGCTCGGACTCGCCGAGCTACCGCGGCATTGTCCAGTGCAATGTGCGTATGTCGGGTGGGGTCATAAAGACCGCTCATGTGGCAGATCTTGTGAGACCTCGCCTGGAGAGGGGAGACCCTGCGCTTCACGAATGTGCAGGCCAGGTCGTCAGCCGTCAGGACTTTCCCGTCGTTCCGGGGTCCTCCGGGTCCTGCCATTTCGCAATATACCCATGGATGGACTTGAGTTCGCCGGTGTGAGGGGGAGTGTAGTCCCAGTTGAGCTGTTCTGTAGGAGGGCTGAGGTTAAACGCCGGCAGGTTGAGGAGTCCTCTTCGCCGGAGTTCTTCACGTAAAACCACGTCCGGAGCCACTTGCGAACGGTGTCCGGAGTAGTGATACGTGGGAAGATGGAGTTTCGGCGAGGAGCTATGGTGGCAGCTCCGCAGGCGGTTAGTTGCTTGGGCAGATCCTTGTTTTTGGATCCGGGATCACTTGCCGCTTAGTTGGAAGTAGCGAGAAAAGAGGTCTACCGTGGCTTTGAGGCCGAGGTATCCCTCAGAGAAGGAAACGATGCAGGAGAGAGTGGTGATGGCGTTGGCGGGGAGGTGATGAACCTGGAGTCCGAACTTGTCGAGGAAGCTCCGGAAGAAATCACTAACGGGCAGTCCGAAGCCGCGCTGGAAGTGCGCGACGAAGACCACCCGTTCCCCTTGCTTGACTTGAGGCTCGAGTTCGCCCTCTGGCAGGCGACACTCTACCCCGGTGGGAATCCGCCGAGTCGCCCTGAGCCACTGGATTTCGTCCGGAGTTACATCCGAACCTTCCCAGCCGGCTCGTTCTCCGACCTCCAGTTCGAGGTCTGGAACCTCGGTTTGTTCCGAAGTCTCAGGAGGAGACATCTCGGCAGAATCAATCTGCAGAAATGCACAGAAGTTTAGCAAAGGAAAAAGTAAATCTGGAATCTAAGGCTATATCTGGCTAACTCAGGAGGAGTTGGGCGGCTATCTAATGTACATAGAGGCATATCTATGCTAGGCGAACATCTGTCCGAGGCATGAAACTAATTTCTACCCAAAAGAGTATGCGAGTAAGATCTACCGGAGGAGGTAAATAGAGTTTTATTCAAGAACATATGAAGAACCAAAGCGCGAAGAGGAAGAAACCTAGAGCAATGCCTAGGGTATCAAGAAAGGGAGTACATACCGTGAAAATGAGGTGCTGAAGGGCGGCGCCGGTGACGCGTCGCAACGGCGACGAAGGAGCTGCTCGTCGGCGGCGGCGGGAACGCGTTTCTTCTCGACGGAAGCGGCGGCGCTGGTTGCGATGGAGGCGAACGGCAAGTGGATGAGGAAGAAGAGGGATGCAGCCCTGGGCCTGTATTTATAACCGCGGGCGGTAACTGCGCACTACCGCGCGGTTATCGGAGCGGCGAGTGGGATCGTTTGTGCACAATGGCCCACGTGGCACGAAGATAGCGGTGGGCGAGCAGGCCACAGGATCGGTTGCAGGAGGCAAACCGTCGGCGGTGCGGTTACTGGAGCGCGAAGCGGCGCAGCGGGAATCTCCGCTGACGTGGGCCGCGTGGTGGAAAGCACTCGAGTGCTTTGACTGCGTGGACCAGGAAGTGACGGATGGGACACGTGAACAGTGTTCTCTGACCGAAGTCAGTAAGGATGCAGGAATCGAGGGGTTGACGTCCGAGATCTCGGCGGATACTTCGGAAAAGCAGCATGGCCCGAGGAACAGACCGATGGATTTCTCGGGGTATTGGTTCGGAACCTGCAAAACATTGTAGCGCATGTGGTTTCGGGTTGAACCTGATGCGGCCTTTCATCCGAGGCTGCAAGACCACATCAGCTTCGGGGACTACTGTCGGGGGGTTACCCCCGGGTAGGGTAAAGATGAGGTAAAGACATGTAAGGTTAAGGCAGTAAGCTGTCCGAGGTGATTGAGCAAGGACGCAGGAGGCGTCATCCGACGTAAGGTGTACGTCCGAGGTATATTCTCCGAGGTATATCCTCCGAGGTATCAACCTCGGGGCAGTCAGCTAGCTACCACAGGAATAAGGTATTCTCTACCGAGGTATAGGATCAGGAGTGTTATCCGAGGTTGGCAGCAAGGATCGAGGCATGTCAGAGAGGTCACGGGCGCCGCAGAGCTCGTAGCCCGAGGCAGAGGACGGCGAGGTCCGTCCACGGGTTTCCCGGAAGCTCGGGGCCTAGGAGCTGACTTGGCTATTTCGGGAAAGGTCTACAGGCTAGACCTCGGCAGGCTACTGAAGTATGACCGGAAGAGGAAAGCTAGGCCTGTCCGGCCTGACAGTCCGGCCGTTGAGCTGGCAGGAGGCAGAGGCTTGTCTTCTACCTTTTGGCCATGCCATTCTTAGTAGGAGGCAGGGGTAAAACTGTACTTCGGCCTATGTATATATGCAGCATCTCTACCTCCAGGGAGGAGGACGGCAAAACCCTAGCTCATTTCCCCCTTCGTAGTTTCACCTTCTACCTCGAGCTCTCACTTTGGTAGCAACATACAGCTCGAGGAGCAGAACCACACTGATATATTGAGAGAGGCAAGGCAGGAGTAGGGGTTTTACTTCCTCACGAAGGCCCCGAACCTGGGTACATCGTGGTGTCTTTTGTGTTCTTGGCTTTCTTGGTTTCTTGTTCATGTTCTTGTGGTTTCTTGCATGTTCTTGCTTGTGCACGTCTTGAGTGCATAAACCCTCCCCGGATTCCCCCAACGACCATTCGGCCCCAACTAAGCCATACCCATGGCATCTGCCGTGATCCCACCACGACACCTCCTTTGTTTTCCTAACCGGCGCAGTGTTTATAATGTTGGCATGAGTGAATAGTCGGGTTGGTGCAGGAGATCTGATATTGTACTGCTGTCTGTTTAACCCCAGGTGCTTGCGCGAAGAGTGAGGAGTAGCGTGCGCAATAATATGAACATGAAATGCTGCGTGGTGCACCTTTCCTATATGAACACGAAATGCTGTGTGGTGCACCTTTCCTGCGTCGACCTTTCCTGTTTAATTTTTTGTATGCAAGTAGACCAAGTGGTGGTAGATCAATCCGCACGTCTGGACCGAAACCAGTTTTACCTGCTCATTTTAAGGAAAAGTTCAGAGCTTCTCTGGGAAAAAGAAATCCCACCTAAACTCTTAGCTTTGCACATATGTATTTCACACTGGTAAGCATTTTTGTGAATTCGTGGAATTCCAGATTTTTCTCGGTGGCTTTTAACCCGTGTACACCAGTACATGTGAAAACAGACGAAAATAGCCCCCACATCCAGCTTTCAAAATAGTACAGGCCTGAACTTTTGCACATTTCGATTACCTTTTGCTTACCAATGTCAGTGCGGGAGCGAAGATTTCTTCAGGCAACTTAATGTCAATCTTGTAGTGGAAAGTTGAATCCCGCTGACCACATTTCCTAATCTGCTGCGCGTTGACAAATTCATCGCGTCTACAATAAAGTAGCCATCGCCGGATTGTTTTCTCAGGGGCCTACAAAATATATTTGCAGACAGCTCTAGCAATAGTCAAAACCAAACTTTTGTATTCCGGAGTTCATACTTACTTTATGCATGTAGGTTTTAGAAACCATAAAACGTTCTAATAGGTCCCTTGGCTGCGAATGTGACGAAGCAGCCAGACGTCAACCTTCCACCCCACTTTTTTCCTAGGAATAATTATTACCAGAATCCATTTAAAAGCAACAAAAGGGAGAGAAAGTGGTAGTGATGTAGTACGTACTATGGATGTAGTGTAAAGAGTTGGTGGTTCTTGAAGGGAACAGCTTAACAGCAGAAGCCTCTTTTAGGCATAGGAGGGAGGTGAACGATTCTTCTACGAACATATTCTAGTTAAAACGATGGTACCAGTGGTTCTTGAAACAACTGACTAACAAGAGAGACGAGACTTTTCAGAGAAATTTCGACTCTATTCAAATCGCCGGTCTTTGAAATGACACATTCGCATCAGGAAACCCGACGGCATTAGAACAAGAGCTAATATACACATTCGCACCAGGAGTATGTATTAGAGTATTATTTTTACAGTTAGATTGCTCGTGTACAGACAGCACAATTTCAGAACAATTTCGACTGTATTCGCCGACACATTCGCATCAGAAAACCCGACGGAGACTATTAGAGGGAAAACAATAGCATGTGGTCTGCTTCGGGGTGGCTGCCGAATGAGCGACCGGAGTAGCGTCGTGAGTGAGTCCTGAGACCAGGCTTGGGTGAAGCGCACTCCCACCCGGCCGGGAATGGTTGGCGCGGAGAAGGAAGAGAATTGGAAACATGTCTAGTAAGTGCCGAGGTCGCATGGGACGGTAGTGGGTACGTGGACCTTGACCCGGTTGCTCTCGGACACAGCCATGGGGAGCGCGCTGAGGTCATAGGCCGGGTGGGACAAGTCACCGGATTTACCAGTTGCGGCCTTTGCGAGCGAAGACGAGCCGTCAGTGTGGGCTGGCTGTGGTTTGTTCGGAACCGCCCACGATTTGTCCGTCATATAGATGCCCTTTGAAGCACCGCTGCCCTAAAAAAAAATGTGCCGAGGGTTCCGTCCCCTCCAGTCTCTAAAAACAGGGGCGGAGCTATCAGACAACCACCCATTGGAGTCAAATGATTGTACTAATCCTACTGAAAAATACAGAAAAGGTCCCTGTCAAATTTAGGAGGATGACACCAACGGAAACAAATTTTGGCTACGTCCCTGTCAAAAATAAATAATTAGTTCGACCCATGGTTTCGCGCAACCATGGACAGTCTTTTTCTTTTGTTGCTAGATATTGTTTATAATAAGTTTGCTGACAGTCTTTGCTTCACGTAGATAGCGTTCGTTTTGGGGTTCGATACATCACGTTTTATTTGAGTAAAGAACGCTGGCAGTGCAACACTTACCATGGGTACAGTTTCATGCGAGTCGTGGAATGCTCAAACGGGACCGTGAACTTGCGCTTGCGCTTGCGGGAGCGAGTACGATGCAAATGATGCTCGTCACGCCGTGATCGAGCCAGTGCGGCTGCTGGCCTCCCTTTTTTGAGAGAAAAAAAAACCCTACGTACTTCAAAGACTATTATATGGTCCCTCCTCAACTGATTTCTGAGGGTTCTGTCTCCTCCAGTCTCGAAAACAGGTGTCATACAAATGAGAATTAAGTTAATTATCAGTCACATCAAATTCCAGTTGAAACCCATATTATAACTCATACCTAGCACCAATCACAAAGTAATTAAGCAATAGAGAACGGCCCTTGCAAATTTAGAAGGACGAGACCAATGGAAACAAAAATTGGAACTAATAAAAAGATTCAACTGATGATCTCGCACAATCATGGACAATCTTGGCTTCATGTAGACACCGTTTGAGTTCGATACATCACATTTTATTTGAGTAAATAACGCTGGCAACGTCAAAATAGATCCGATAGAAATGACTTCCAATCAACCAATCAAAATAGATCCAAGCGCAAAAGTCAAAGAATATTCTATCGGTCATGATACTCGGGCTACAATCCACCAAAACAGCTGAAGAACATAGCAACATGTTCATGCATTGTCATGGCACCACAATGTATCAAAATTGAGTTGATATAAACTACATCCGCACCTTCACATCCTACAACAAACCATATAATGTCCAAACACTAACTACACAGTTTTACGGAGCGGTGATGTAAATATATATCCCAAACTTTGCTACCTCACTACTACGATTCTAGGCATGGTTTACAACCAAACCAAAACACTAGATCATACGATGTACATTGGCAACTCAAAATCTTGACATGAAGAGTACATCTTTGCGCATAATGACTGAACACATTCCATGACAGGAAGGGTACCATTCTGCTCATCAGCCGGTTAAAAGATGGTCCTGCAGCCACTTAGACCAGGGCCAAGGCAAACCAAAAAACTGCAATTCCGTGATGTACATCGACTAGCCATTAATCTGGGGAAGATTTGTGATATCTTCATAAAAACATCCATGACCTAGCATCAGAGACATGGGAGTGAATGAGAAACCAGGTGAGTTAGGTCATAAAGTTACCATGTGAGCAGATGACACAAGTTAATAATTTTAAAATGTACCTCTTGGTCGTTTTGGTATTTAACGATGTTCAGAGGGTTCTGTGAGCACTGCATGAAAAGATGATATGTCAGAATAATCAAATAACTAGGGATAACTGGGCAGATCACCGCAAGGTTTGCAATTTGAAAAACACCATTGACTATGAGAGTAACAAGTGGGTCCAGGTCCCACATACAGCCAATAGCAAATTTTCAGTGAAATGAACTTTCTAGTGGCATAAATCTAAATTTCTCAATAATGGAACAGTACGAAGAACTTACATCCATGATGGCCGTTTGAATTTTAGGATTTTGGAATGCAACAGCAACTTCTGGGTTCGCCATTATTTTTGATACTACTTCCTCTGGAGTCATGCCAACTTGCGCTGTACAAACGATAAAATAGCTTTAACATTCAGATCTACTCATCTTAATTCGAAATCAAGTTTAGGAAGGTGGCTTATGGTAAGCACTGAAAAACCGCTTCAGGGAAAAATGGAGTTTTTATTCCAACCTTTTCAACAATTAACATCACTTACCAAGTACTCCCTCCGTCCCATAATACAAGACGTTCTAGCAAGCTAAAACAGTTTGCCAAAACGTCTTATATAGTGGGACAGAGTGATAGTATAATAAGAACCCAAAAAATAGGAGCATGTGTCAAAGCTGATAGGCGTTTACAACAAGAAAATAATAAGGTATAAAAGGAACCATAATAACATGAGCATGTGCCAAAGCTATCATATGCATTTCGAACAAGAAAATAATAAGGATATTAAAAGAACACCAGTCGATTCGATACAATGTTCAATATAATATAAAGGAAATGTAGGAAAGGTGAAACAGATTTTCATATAGCTTGACAATGGAAAAGGCATCGGATCACAGATACTGGAAAATTTTCTTCAGAATTCATGCGTTCCAACTTCCAAAGAGGACCCAAGTAAATCTGGAAGTGTCGATTCACTCACCAAACTGCTGCCTGACTTCAGGACTGCTAAGGTCGAAGTTCTTCAAGTGATCAACCATGCGGTTATCCCATTGATCAGGAGATGCACCCATGTTGTTTCTGTTAATAACAAAACATCAGTAGAAGAGAGTTAGAAAAGACTCGTACACTTAAGTACATAGATTTGTACACTTCAACTACATAAAGCAAGATGCATAATAGACCATCACAGTAGGCAACATGAGTTCTGGGCTGACATAAGTTACATAAACATGCAGTGGCATTACTCGGAATATATAAGGTGCGACCCTACAAGCTTATACAAGTCCATGGCATCATTGTTCAATACTAATATCTTACTATGACATGGATTAGTGCTACAGTTTTTAATACTTTTGGCCAGGGTCGACTTCCAATTTGACAAGACAAATCAGAAAAAGATACACATATAATAAGCGGTAATATGTATTACAGCATATCCTCCAGTTGCTGGCGATACATCGGGTTCTGAAGCATCCCTGGAAAACAAATTCTCATGCGTTACCATATGAAAACAGAAAAAAAAACCTTTAAAAAATCCAACTTATGTTATACGAAGTGTATAAATAATTTCACAGGAACATACACTTGAATGAATCTGGGTTCCTCATCTCCTCAGGCAAGTAGCTGCAACATGTGAAGAAATCAGCATGCATAAAAATACTTAGTAAGAGATTTGCGTTGCAAATAATTTTATTATATACCAAAAATTAACAACTTCGAATTACTGAAACAGGCCCACTTGCTGCCCGCTACACCAGAGGCAGTTCCAGTACGACCACCACCACACCAAGTCAGACACTATGTAACGAAATACTAATGGAAATTACATAGTTATTTTAAGCCACAGAGTTCCATCCATGCGGAACTAATCTACGCACGACCAGTTATGCCTACAGACGGAAGCCTACTAAACTAGTAAAATTAAGTACTGAATTCTTCATCTGCTAACCGTAAGTATTATTTATTTTGGTACTTCATTGTCCAGTATATGCAGCATTTAACTGATGACCAGCAGGACTTTATTGAACTCTTATAACCAAATGGCAAATGCACCTACTAAGCAATGAAATATGAAGGCAAAACATGGCACAAAGTGTTCTAGAAAGCGCTAGGTACTATACAGTTGGTGCCTAGCGCCTAGTCGCAGGAAGTGTGGTGCCTAGCGCTTTAGCGGCCAACAGGTACACATTTTAGAACAGTGAGCACAAGATGCAAAGTTGAAGTTGGTTGTAGACTTACGGGTAAACCATCTTCTGCACAGCTGGATCTTCCATCATTTTCTCAATTGTATCAATAGATAGCATAGGTCCTGACTTACCTACGAAGTATAATCAGAATCAATTTTGTGCATTTGTATATGCAGGGAACACCACATAAACAGAATACTACACCATGATTTTAAGAATATACTGATGTGGAATAAAAAACAAATCCTAAATTTGTCAATTAGATAAATTTGCAACTACTAACTGGATTCAGTTGGCCCAGTAGAGGAATCTTCATTCGGCATAAAAGCAGCTCCATTTGTAGGAACCTTTAAGAATGATCAGACAAGTATTAGTTACAACAAATAGTAGAGGAAGCCTATTACCAAGTTTCTGAAATAAACTTACTTTTTGCTCGGTATCGTCCTTAATTTCACTTTTTGTGCTGTCACTTTTTACATCTACTGTCTCCAATGAAGACTGAAGCTCCTTCTGCTGCAATTCTTCCGGAGAAACATCAACGAAGGCTGCAAACATTCCGGTATGAAAACAGCAATTAGATGTAGTTGACAAGCATCTGAACAAAAATGATGCTAAGCATTAAGAAAAGAAGCAGCAGAGTCGAGCCCATTATGACCATATTCAGGCTCGTTGGTGGTGTGTGCTTACTTCCTAATATTGTGCTACAAGCGATAAATCCAGCATGCTATGGACAATTTGACACGTATAAGAGCCCATTCCACATTAAATTTAGCTGGAGAAAAAATCTGGATATGAAAGGTCAATACCAAATTTCTTTGACGGTTTTGATGTTTCGGCCACATCGGACGCTTCCAAAGTTCCAGCTGCTGCCACATCAGTAGCTGAAACATCAACAGTTGCACCTTTTTGAGAGGCATTGTTCCTTGGTCCTGAGTACGGGTAACTTCTTGGTGCTGTGGGCCTGCCTGCGATGGCATGGAAAATGGGAATGGCGAGTTCGCGCCAAATGTGTTTTGTGGCGTTTGCGTCATCATTGACTTGAATACTTGTTCCATTGCTTTTTTCTGAAATAAATTAGCAATACGTCAAAAAGGAAATGGGGAGGCAAATTAACGTTGATCATGTACAGCCAACATTATTTTAATATCCGAACAAGCAGCTATACGACAAATACCGTAAAGGCAACAGCTAAGTGTATATGACTAAGCCCACAAACAGAATATTGTGCTACATAAAGCAATGCAACAACGCACGAAGCCATGCAAAAAGGGATTGATCATTATCATTTAAGGAAAATAGGTGCAAAGCAGCTATGAAAATTGTAGCATAAAACTAAAAGATCTGTGACATAAAAGAAATGAATGGGCGTCAAAGTTAAATAAATTGCCACCTTTATAGGACCACATACTATGCTTGAACCAACTAAGAGCTTAGAAACAAAGGTCCGAAATAGCAAAGTGAACTGGTTGAGCAGGTGCCAGCAGAAAATAGCTCAATAATTTACCTCTCTGGCTCATGCCATACTATGCAAAGGTACACAATGGGTCATTCTGAGGATCACAGTGCAAATTATTGAGAATACAATACATACTCTGTTTGGAGTGCAGAAACAAAGAATAGCTGTGAGCTCACCTTTAAAAATGAAGAGACCTGATACATCAACAACCAAGGATCAATTTATGAAGAGAAGATATACAAGGCAACAAACTAAAGCATAACAGGAAGCAGAATTACACACCACGAAAATGCCGCAGAAAATGCTACGCCAATTCCAATCCAGAAAACTGGTGAACCGCTGCAGAGATTTGGGAACACGCCGTCATGCGAGGGTGAATTTGAGAACTGGGTAGATGGAACAAACAAGGAAAGAGACTCACATAAATGACGACGGCGGCGGCACTGGAGGCAGGGTACCAGTTCCCGTTGATGTATTCTGACTGCTGGTTGAAGACGACATGCTTGCGAAGCCCTTTATGTTCAATCCATCGAAAACTGATGTAGGGAACAATTTATTATATACAAAATCAGAACAAATGAGATGCTAGTAGAATACCAAAATGGGACAAACCAAAGCAACTAGCATACTATACTTGACAGCTAGTACTATACAAGAAATATGAATGGATAAGGTGCACATTCTCTACTTATCAACTACTAGTATGTCACAAACACGGGACGGATAACCATTCTCAATCTCAAGTTATCTCATCTGCCACTACTACAAAAACGTACACGAGAACTTTGCTGCGGATGTATGATGTAACAACGTCAAATTCTCAGTCGTGGATCTAACTAAGGATAGAAGAGTCCAATTGAAATCCGTAGAATCTCACGAAAACTACAGCTCGGAGTTCAAGCGCCTGAGCTTTCGCCGCTCGCACCCAATCAAACAGCGCATCGGGGGGTCTTATCTAAAGACAGCACAGTGACGGCGGCATATCATAGGTGTAAGGCAGTGGTCCCTCACCATTCCTAGATCCACGGACGCGGCGGAGACGACGAGCCTCGGGGTCCTCCTGGCTCCCCTCCGCCCGGCGGCGGCGGCGGCGGCGGCGGCGAGGGGCCGCGAGGGGCGGCGGGCGGCGGAGAGGAGGGGGGAGACGGAGCACGAGGAGGCGAGGATGAGGCTCTCCATGGCGAGAGGAAACCTAGCTGTGTGCTCTGGGTCACGAGGATGAGCCGGCCGCTCGCCCCTCGCGCTAGCTAGGGTTTTGGGTTTGCGTGCGGAGAAACCGAACAGGAGAGAAGAGTGGAGGGTGAAACCAAAGCCCTCTCTCGCCGGCCTTTCGCTGTAGGGGTGGTTAGCGGCTGCAATGACAGTACGCTGTGTCAGCTGAGAGCAACGTCTATCCACTCGCACGAGCGGGTCTCGTTCTCTTCGTAATCATCACGTTCCAAATATGATTCTGAAACTAATTTCATTGTTTCGGAATTCAAACGCTCACTGCAAGGCTTTTGATTTCAATTATATTTGAAAAGAAAAGAGTAGAAACTAGTATGACTGTATTGAGTTAAATTTCACCAATTCGTTCCAAAAATGATGATACTGACACAACGAAAATACATTGTTCATACCAGGTTAGCACACAGCTTGCTGACACGGACACATAAGAACCAACGATAAAAAGGATCATGAGAACTTGCAAGTCAAAATTTTAACATGCATGATGCATCATCCTTACAAAAAAAAAGGCATACATCATCTCAATGTCTCATTGAACACTCACCAGTAAATAACTACTGATTTGAGTTACCAAATGGTTGCAGATTACAATAGTATACATGGAGGAGGACAAATGTGTGCAGCCTTCTATTCCCTGTGTCAAGGTGCTTCTCTTTTTGTTGGCAACACTAATGATCAGTAAATACAATAGGCTTCATTGACCTCTCCTCTCCTATTTATGCAAAGCAGAATAATCATTCTGATGGCGGATGTGTTTCCATGTCGATATACAGATATTTGGACCATAGAAGCTGAAGCATCATGCGGATCAATCTATGAGATTTTGAAAACAGCTGTCATGTAACAGTCATTGCACAGCATTAACCAGAAAAAAAGCTTAAGCGCTATAATAACATGGTAAGAGTTATCTGCCTCTTACTTCATATTTGTTGCTGCTCCTTCGCTCTCTTACGGGCCAGAGCTCGTTCTCTGGCAGCAGCAAGTGCATCATTGCTCCTCTTGTAGTGCTCATCTGTGATTGGAGCTGGTTGAGTATTCTGCGAAGCTTGTGAAGCAGTCGTGGAAACAGCGGGATCTTTTTCAGTAGGTTTAGCAGCTGCTGAATCATTCGATCTAGTTGTTGCAGGTTCTTCCACACTTCTACTTTCGTGAGCTTTCTCTGATCCCACACTGGATTCCCTCATGCGCTTAGGAGAACGGCCAGATCCTTCGGCATCAGACTTGCTAGCTTGAATATCATCTAATTTACTGTCCAACTTTTCAGGTTTAGCCGGCTCTGTGGCATCATGCGTTTGTGCACCGAAAGCAACATTCTTAGCAAGTCCAAAGTAAAAATCACTCAGGTCTTTCTTTTTTGTAACCTGCATAAAAACAGATAAAGAAATCAAATTAGTTGGCCAAAAGACACGATAATTGCGAAACATTAGATATATGTTTTCTTTGCAAGAGATCTGATTAGGATATAAACATATAGACAAGCCATCATATCACATTTTTGCATGATCGAGGAAAGACAACCCTTTGAAATGAGGAAAAAATAATAAACAATGACAAGTGAATTTATATAATGGTACAACATCAGAAATGTAAGGTGCCATTGTACCAAAGCCCATTCATTCTCCAACTCTTCTACCAACACAAACGGGATATTTGTGCAAAAAACACAAATGGGTTAATACTGCCACAAATTACACACTTGCATGATCAGACACAAGGGCACAATTCACATTAAAAGTTTCATGATAATTCTTCACAGCCATCAGACTATTTCAAGTTTCCGTGCATACTTTGAAAGATCAAACTCTGGTAGAATTAACTAAAGGCTATACCGTACAATATCATTTATGAATAAAGTAGCAGAAAACGTGCAACTTAAAAAACATAAATAAGAACCATGAAGATAAGTAGCATGTAAGAACCATGTATAATGATTAAATGAGCGAAACTTACATCATCCCTTTCTTCTTGAAGTTGCCGCCGTCTTTCTTCCTCTAGCCATTTTTTCTCCTCCTCAAGTTTCTTCCTATATGCAGATGTTACAAATTTGTCTTTGTCACCAAACAGGTGGTCCTCCTTGCTCCTCTCTTTATGAAGCTTCCTCTCATACACTATGTCCTGTTCTCGTTTACGTTGTTCTGCTTTTTCCTTGAGTGCTTCAATGTACTTTGACTGCAAACAATACCATGGAAACAGAAAACAAGTAAAGAGTTAGACGAAAGATTAGAATATCCCAATATTTTTCCATTTTAGCTCCATCATGTGATTTTGATTAGCAGTGGCGTGTTGCTTTTGCAGCAACCCGCAGCACCTTCTACATTAATGTGCTTGCCTCTGGATACATGTCTCTATTACACATTTAACATAACCAACTACCTCCCTATGATAATGAAGAACTATTAAAATCCTCAGAGGTATACAAGCCACCTATAGAGGCCAATTTCTGTGAGTCTTACAATCCAAGTTTGGCCTTCAATTATGCTTCAAAATATATAAGCTAGATAATCTCCAATTTTAGCGTATAAAATGTTATGTTCCAAACATTTATATCTCTCACGCTGATGTTTGTTCCAATCAAACAAGATAACAATATCCGGAATTGCTCCTAACAAAATTCAAAGTAAGTTGGGGCAACACTATAATAATCTGCAGTGCATGATAGTAAGCATAGACAAAGCCCTCAAGCGCATCTAATCAATTTAAATTAATGATTGTGCAGGACGAGGACGGATAATTACCTGCCGAACAACCTTGGCCTGCATCTTGGGGCGAGCGGCCTTCTCCTTCATATCATCGTAGACCTCATCGTAGGCAAACACCGAGGGATCCTCCTCGATCGCCTTCTTCTGAAGCTCCTCCACCTGCGCGAGCACACCACCCCGCAAAGAACAAATCAACTATCTAGGCCGAGAGCCAGCGAAGGAGAACTCGCAGCAAATGGAGTCCGGGTGGCTGGTTACCTTCTGGAGAGCGCGCTTCTTGGATGACTGGCGGAGGATGTCTGCCTCGACGTCGTCGTCGCCGTCGTCGGCGAATGCCGCCAGGGGGCGCGCCGGCGGGGGCGGTCGCGACGAGGAGGACGCCGCCGGCTTCTTGCGGAGCTGCAGCCCGTACCTCTGCATCCCGACGTCGGCGGATTCGACGCGGAGCAAACCCTAGACTGCGAATTTCAGTTTTCCCTTCGGCAGCGGCGCGATGAGAGGACTAGGGGACACAAAGTGTTTTACGCCTCCTAGACCGGATGGCGGTAAGAGCCAGAGGGCATATTCTCGAAAACAAAATTGAATCGAATATTTTCGAATTTGATAAATTTAGAGATTTGTAAATATGCATATTCAATCCACACCTTTGTCATTTTTTTGTAGCGCGGAATAAAAATTATTTGAATTTGGAAAAAATCACGTTTGTGGAATACACAGTTGGCTATATTCGGAATTTTTCTAAAACAACATTGAACTTGTAATATTTATTTCAATTTATTTAAAGTGCCAGGATCATTAGACCACGGGAGCACGAAATCTCCTCTCATGATATATGTGATGTTTCGTGAAATAAAAAACAATGATCTAGAAAGGGTTTAGAATAGTCTGTTTAAAACCCATTTACAACGCACCATGAATTCATTTCTCCACGAAATTTTACGGATGCATAGAACACTATACATATTTACTGCTAGAACAATTCTTACCTTGTCGCCTTGCACTCCCGCTTGAGCAACACGGCTCTCTTGCATATCCACCAACCCCAGGAAGACCACCATCTATTGTTGCGTTGCCTTCCTTGTCGACGCAGCCACTAGTCATGGGAAAGGCACAATCGGACGATATTTGACCATATCAGTATGTAGGGATGAAAACGGATCGGATACGGACGGAACTGAGTGGTGCCATATTTGTTTTCATATTTGTTTGCGGAAGCGGAAACGAATACAAAAACCCCGGAAATAAATCCGGAAACAAAAATTATCGGAAACAGATATGTACCGAATACGGTGCGGACACGGAACAGAAAACGGATGTTTGCCGGAACAAAACAACCCCTTAAATAATGCACGAAAACTCAATGAAACCAACAAAATTATCAATTTTCTAAGATGAAATAAAATATAACGAGTTATCATGATTATATAATATAGTGTGCATATGCTATCAACTTTGGCAACATTAAGAAATATCTACTATCGTCCTTAACACTAGTGCTACACTGAAATGTCGAACTGGTAACGACTCGAGAGGGACATGATATGCGAGTATATATGGCCTAAACACGGTAGCTTCAGATCCTTTTATTTTTTTATTCATATCATGTAATGTGCCTAAATGTTTCTACTGGAATTACTAGCCATACTGGATGTGGAAAGCACCGCATAGCAAAAACGGAAAGTTCCGTATTACCGGAAACGGAAAGTTCCGTTTTCGTGGTCATTCCGCCGGAATCTGCTGTTCTGTTTCCGTTTCGGCATAGAAGTTTCCGTTTCCGTTTTGCAAAATTCCGTTTCCGTTTCCGTATTTCCATTCCGTTTCCGTTTTTCCGCGGAAAAGTCGGAAAGATTCTGCTCCGTTTTCATCCCTATCAGTATGTCCCCTGCCCTTGCGTTGCTGCTAAAGCTCGTCAATAGCGTAGCTCCCGGCGGCCAAACCCCCCACCATGGAGCTGCCTCAATCATACGATCTAGGGAGGCGCCGCCACCTCGTCACCAGCTAGCGGCGGCGGCAGTCAGGGAGGACGCCAGAAGAGAGCGCTTAACCGAAGATCTAGTCGGCTCGGGGTCTCCTGTCCTGGATGACAAAGGAGTAAGGCGAGGAGTTATATGTGCTATAAGGTGTGTCCTCTTGGATTTATGTTTGTTCAGACAATAGAGCATCTCCATCAGCGTTTGCAATAGCCCTCCCGATAGGGATATTGGGGCATTGGACACAAAAATTCCACCCATCACCTCCTATCCCACCCCTACCAGATTGTCGTTGTCACCGTCCCGTACTCCTGTTTCAACCGCCGATAGTTTGGTGGCCCCTACCTAGCAACAACGCGCACGTGGATCCAACCATTGGTAGGTCACATTACTGACGTTGCCACTTCCGCAAGCCATCTGACCTCCATCCACCCTACACCGGTCAACGGTTTTTCTTCAACCTTCTGCTCTCATCGCCTTGGCAGACACGCAACTTCGGCCTAGGCCACCTCACACATGTCTCACACACAAGATGTTCGACCCTTTGCCAAGATATGTTTCTTCATGATTTTTGAGTTAAATTAGTTAAGGTGTTTGGTTGTTTCATTGTTTTTATTCAGAATATGGATAGCGACCATGAGTTGATGATCCATGATTTGATGTAACAGGAAGCCAGTTCCTACGCCGATGATGATGATGATGAGCAATTGATGATCATCTCTTATCTTCTAAGTTTACAAACGCAGCTGAATGCCTCTCCCTGAGGTGGAGGTTGAGAGTCGTGATAATAAAAACAGCAACAACCTTTGATGCTGTACACCATCACCATGCATATCATTCTTAACACAACCCAACAAAGTTATCTGGTGAGACATAACTGCAAAACACACACCAGCAACTTCAACATGCCAAAATAACCTCACATTCCATTTACCCGGGGCATAAAACAAGAACGTGTGATTTCACTCTGCACTCACCGGTAACTTCTGTTGTACCGACAATGCCCTGGTACAGCAGTTCTCATAATCAACTAACTAAAAGTTCGCCTTTATTTAGCAAGCTGGGTAGTCTGATAACTCTTATCTCTTTGTAGATACATGGCACCTCTAACCTGTAAACAGCAATCAGAACCAGACCACTTCTTTCACTAGAGATATGTACATCCATCACTGATGTATCGTCGGGTTTTGTGTATAGCCTCCAGGGGTCTTGGAAATATGTGACCACTGTCTCGAGGTAACTGATGCCAGCCTAATTTTCATCCATCGCTCCAGAACTAGCAACCTTGGGTCCAAAATCAAATCTCACCCAAAGTGATGGAGAGCTCCTACTTGTGGGTTATGTTACTTCAATATTGCTTGTGATTCTGTGAATCAAATCAAAGAGCTCCCTTTTCAGCTATAGCTGGGACTTCCATTGGCAAATCCAGGATTGCACTTCACAGAACCATCTCACAATTTCATTCACGAACTTCAGAATGAGCTGCAAAATCCAGAAACTTCTGCACAACTTGCAACATCTGTTTTGATGAAAGTATCTACAAGACAGATAAAGTTGATAAATAAGTGTATACTTGTCAGGCAAATGCAAAGGTACACACAAGAGTACTCCCAGGTAGGAACAAAAAAAAACTGCTTCAAAAACATACCACAGAAATATGGTTCAAAAGTGTGTTAGCAATTTTTGTGCAAAAAATGTCTATCTGCGGTACAACAAAATGCACACTTATAGTTGCCATGTCATTTGTCCCTCTTATTTTATTAGCACACACTTGTGCATACTTATTCACGATGTAGAAAATGCACATTTATAGTTGCCAAGTCATTTGTCCCTCTTATTTTATTAGCACACACTTGTGCATACTTATTCACGATGTACATGTATAGAAAATACAGTAACATCATCGCAAAAAAAATACAGTAACATAATTTTCAGAATAAAGTGTTTTTAAATCCCCAGTATCTCATGCACCTGAAAGCACAAAATCTATTCTTGGTACATATGTTTTCCAGCAAGAAATCAGATAAAAACCTAGAGACAAAAACACCCAACAGATGGTGCTGGATTGCTGGAAACATGAGGATCGCTGTACACGTATAATTATGGGAGCAGATACAGGTTAAAGAAACTATGCCAACATAGACGTACCATTGGTGGACAAATTCACGATCCTGAACTTGACTTTTGAACCCATACTTGTCTCTGCGCACAGCATTTATGGTATTAGATTCTGGAATCAGCCAAGGCAAGTAGGAAACTATAAACTAATCAGTAATCACACCTCATGAGCCCCATAGCTAGCAGGGCCCCTCTTTGCAGGTTTTCCATCAGATGCAATAGGAGAGATTTCCATCTCCTTCAGCCCACGTTGCGGACCACGGCGGTTGGCTTGCCTGTTTCCTGAATAACAATACACAATGAGCCTTAATACAGAAACTGATCTAGGAAACTCTGCACAACTTGTTTGCTAATCACTAACTATAACCAGATAAAATACAAACCATTCTCCACAAGGCCACCACGGCCACCAGGATTCCTTGTGTCTATCTTTCTCTCTCCATGGACTACATAAGCAGCTAGGTTAATACAGTTACTCGAGCATAAGGAATTACTAATAATAAAGCCGTTTAGCTGAGAATTGTACCATCTGCTTGCTGAGACAAATTATCCTCAGAATGTGACTGCATTAGCGGGAACTCAGACGATGAGGCTTGCGTACCACCTCCTGCTGCAGACTTTTCATAGCGACGAGGGGCCCATACACCACGGTCAGGCCTATCTCTATTTCTGGCTTGCCTTTCAATCTTCTCACCAATGGGTCCAGAACCATGCAGATGATTATGCTTGTCATCATAGTGGCTTTTATCAGCATTTTCAACAATTTGATCTTTCACAATGGAACGCGAGTTTGGAACCCGTGGTGGGCGCTTATCCTTGTCAGCATTTATCATGTGACCTTCTTGCTCATGTTGAGATGCTATTCCATGGCGTCCTTCCTTGTTTGAGAGTATAGTCTTGATAATTCTGCCACTGGCCTCATGCCGCTGGTCTTGCCTAGAACTTGATGGGGGAGCATTTCGCAAAGGGGGTACAGACTGCTGCGGAGTTGAGCTATCAGATATCTGTGACAACAGCAAATAAAATGACAGCCCATACTAATTAAATGGTACAAAGCCTTGTGGAACGTGTAGGCTTACATTGGAATCAACCCTTGCTCTTCCTTTCAAAAGGACAATTTTGTCTCTTTTACCGTCAACGACCTGGGGAGACCCAGATGGTCCTCCACTTGTACCATCTACAAGACAAGACAAACAAAACTACAATAATTAACATCATAGAAGAACCGTACATTTGTATTCCATCATAAGGATGGAAAGAGTGCAGCACAAAACATGAGAGAAAATTTTAATTGGATAAAACAAGATTTAGACAGTTACACTTCTTGGAAAGGAAATACAGCTCCATGCTTAGAATAAATAAATGAGAATACAAAACCTAATTTGTCGAATACGAAAATAACATATAAGTGTACGACACCATGCAGGGACGACAAGTGGCATTCCCATGAATGGACTGCAAGTATTGACATACAAAACATGCACTTGGCCTACTGCCACATCGATATGTCAGCCATCAAACTGAATAAGTGAAAACACATACAATGTTTGTTTGCATTAAAGGTGCTTTTCAAAAGCATACTTATTTTGCCATTGCCGAGAACAATAACTAGCAGCTAATACATTTTGGTCAAAATAGTAAAGGTTATCAACTTATCATATTAGCTACATTCCACACGGTGCAGTACACCAACTCAGCCATTACTCGGTTCTTACAAACTTGAATTGTGCGCCATTCCCAAGTTACGAATTCAGCTCTAGTTGATAATGGGGCTCAAGTGAAAGAACCATTGTCCGTTTGTTAGTTGATGATACAACATTTTAACAGCACTAACCGAGGATCGTATCAGAAAGATCACTTAGTAATAGACTACAACACCCGAATACTGTTGAATATTGACAACAGTTATAACAAGCTAATAGCAATTGACAATGCCTTGATACAGTACAACCTGAAGTTCCAGCAATAATTTTCTCTCTTGTATGATCATCTCTCTTTGAGGCTAAGATGTAAGTTGGCTTCTCCTTAGCATTTTCTCGCACAACATACTGATAGATATCACAAAAAAGCAGAAATTAAAAACTTCAGGTCATAATTCATTGCAGATAATAAACAGAAAGTAGCATTTGCTGTTTTCTTGGTTTTGACAGGTCATCATTCTGAGAGAAGAGTTATGGCATATGGGACACCAAGACAGAGCCTCAAGAAAACATGTAATACTTTCTACAAACCACCACAAATAAATGGCCCAACACTTAAAGGAGCTGAGGTGCGAGCATTGCGAGTGTATGTGTGCTTCAACTAAACAAGACAGCATACAATACTTGTCTATGGCGCAAAGGAACGAGAACTCCACACCATAACCACAAAATAAAACAATTGTGAAGCGTCTGAAATATATAAAAAACATATAGGAGCATACAATTCATAAACATCAGGGCATCACAGCTATGTATTGGGACGAAGTGACAGTCTGATAGTAGTCATAACTCATAAGAATTAACATGCTAACGAAAACATAACCATAGGCCAAAGAACAGAGCATCTGATTTGTTGTGGTGCTATAATATGAAAGGACACAGAAGAAATTGTTTTGTCATTATGTCAAATCAAAGTACAAACAGAGAGCACCACTCTTTTCGGAATTTTTTTGCTGCAATATAAAATGAAAATATGTAGTAAGGAACTAATATATGCCTACTTGTCCAGGCATAGAGTACACTACACAAACATACTTCTGTAAAAACATGCCACAGTACTGTGCTGTCATTTGGACCCCACCTGCTACCACATGTTACAATCCAAATGGTCAATATACGAAAATGGTATGTCTGCCATATCCAAGCTTGGAATAGAGTAGTCAATACATGTTACTATTTCAAAGTTACACGATTGATTTGTAAGCCTACCGAAAACATACATACGAAAGTATACGATCCATTTCATTGACAACAGAAAATTTCAGCAAGTTCTCAACCAAGCATATTACCGCTGAAGTGGAGGCCCTGCGCCTTTCAGAGGCCCTTTTAGAAGGACTAGAACTAGTTACCACACCTGCAACTTTTCTGCTTAGTCTACTGCTTACAGACCTCTGTGGTGTATGAAATGATGGTTAGTAGACACCCGACAGTTGATAAACAATAATAGAACCAAAGATCATAATCAATTGAGCTAATGTACCTGAGCCATACTCTTAGCTGCTCTTTGCTGGCGAATATACGCCATAAGAGGTGTCACAACAGGTGGCTCCTTTCCAGCAGCTGCAATAGTAACCAAGTAAAGACATGAGTTTCTTTTATACTTGGCGTCTTTGAAAACATATAATAATGAACCAAGAACAGAAAATATCAAAATAATGACATGTTTTACCTGCTCTTTCAGCTTCTTTCCTTTCAAGCTGAATTTCAGCACTTGGTAAGTGCTCCGTAGGCTTTGATATAAGCTCAAGAAACTCCAAGTATTCCGGATCTAATTATCAGATAACAGAAACCGTTAAGTTTGAAAAATGAAAAGCATGGAAGTATGGTACGCATTGGACAAAGAAATGTCTATTTAGGACCTTTCGTTATAGTTCCTTGACGAGCATCTTTCTTGATATTTGATTTTGGAACCTGTTGTGATGGTGCATATTCCACAAGAGCTTTAAATTGAGCACCTGGCAGAGAACCATGGACGACATGCATGACATACAAATTAAAAGAAACATTGATGCATAACCAAATATATAATCAAGTGTTAGAGAAAAATAACTACATAAATCTATTCCAAATTTATGGCAAAGGTATTGAACAATTCCAGGCTAACAGGACATGGATTAAATAGCCCCATGCCAAGAATCTAACATAGGTTGCGCTTGCTTTCATTGACCACCCCCAATAGCTGACCGAACAAGTCTAGACCCATGAACGCTTAAGGCTTAGCTTGGTATATTTAGGAATAAAATTATTGGACAGGCTATAAAAGAGGAAAGTGGTGGCTAATTTCATTTTTGGAGAAGCTCAGTCTAAAGCAACACTGGTGGCACTTCTAAATTTCTAATGGCACTAAACAAAGATATTACAGTGCATTTGTCCACTGAAACCGGTGCCTCATATTGTACTTTACTAGTCTCTCCATACTGTATTGTCCCTACGCTGCTCAGAAATTAAAGGGAAAACAGAGCCTCAACTGGGTGGAAACGAAATATGCCAAATATTTATTTGCTAGCTATCCCTAATCATGGGCATGTAAGTTCAATGGCTATCTAAATGGCATCAATATTTAATGTTGTGATCTTGTACACAATAATACAGTCGTCGCAAATATCACATCATGTGTAGTGATATACTTAATACAGAAGTAGGAACTAAAGTGCGCGCAAAGCACCAACAAAAAGGGCATATTTCTAAGGAATGAAAACCTTACCCTTTTCATTCACAAATACATGGCCATTAAAGAACTCAGCAAACTCAACAACATCTTCTGGGCTCTTGAAGTTGAGGTAGAGACGAGAATACCGATGATTCTTTTGGCTGGATTGAGAAAAAATGTTAGCCAGTATGAAAAAAGATGGTGACAAAAAAGAATGTCTCTATTGTTTAAACATCTTCTGGACTCTTAAAATTAAGGTAGAAACAAGAAAATCTACGATTCTGTCAGCTGGATAGACAAATTGCCTATTGAAAAAAAGTCGGTGACAGACAAGAATGCCATTATTGTTTAGCTCCCACTGCTAGGTATAATGATTAAGAAAACCTTATACTTTGAAAAAAATTCTCGAGGGCAGCAAATTAAAGCAAGAAATTGCTAAGCAAGTCATCAGACAAAAAGCATTACAAGGCTAGTAAGTAAGAAGCTGAATGCTTCAAGGTAGTTTTGAATTTAAGGTTGCTAAGGAACTTGTTCTATAACAAGCACATTCTAAGCAAATCTCACAGGCACACAACATGAAAACAAGATAAAAACTTCTGGCTCCTGTATCAAACATAAGAGAAAGCGAATATGAACATTTTACTCACTCATAAATATAGCCCATGTCATGTAAAATATACAGCCCTTCATCTTCCATAGTACCACAGAAAGGTCAGCGACAAACTAAAGAGACGTGATTAACAGGAAAAATACACAGCACTAGATAACGGCACCTGTTTAAGCTATGCATCTCAATTACATATATGGACAAGCTAATTGCTAATAAATAAACTAATCGCTTAACCAGCACACGATATCCTGTGAAAAAACATGGGACAGGGCTAGTCGCCTACCCGTAAATTCCTAGGTTAAGCAGCCACGACCCCAATCCAGACCTAACGAGCGCCGAACCACACAGACGCGCCAACGCACGCACAGGGGAGAGGGAGGAAACGCTGACCTGGCATTACCGGCGCGGAAGCAGGCCCAGTCGTACCGCCCAGCGAAGCGCGCGTCGACCTGGTCCACGACGGCCTGCTGCGCAATCGCCGCCGGCAGCCGCCGGAGCACCACCTTGGTGCGGTGCGCCGGGTCCTTCATGTGCGCGCGCGCCGCCAGCTCCGACTCCTGGGGTCCGAAATCGCCCAGCGAACCGGGACCCAACAATCACACGGCACCGGCACAAACCCTAGGGGCCGCGTCACATCGGGGTAGGGCGGGGCGGGGGCGAGATCTGGAGAAGTATTTAGGGTTTGGAGCGGGGCGGGGAAGGAGGAGGAGGTCTCTCGGTTTCGTCTGCTCTTGCGAAGTCGCGTGCGACTCTTTTGGTTGGGGTTTGGGTTTGGGAGATGAGAAATTGGAAACTGTCGGAGATTAGGGAGGGGAAGCGGAAGAAGAGGAGGAGGACCACGAGGACGAAACCAAAAGGCAAGACCTGCAAGAAAAGGGCAATAAAAAAAAAGGAAAGGCGATAGGAAATATGTATATGAGAAAAAATATGTATTCCTTATATAAAAAAAGTAACAGCAAGTCTTCCTTTTTTTGGCAAATACAACAAGGCAAATGTTGATTTTTATAAAGAACACATTTTTCTTATGGTTCACATAAAAAATATTTGGCCGTGTTTCATACGTGAAAGTTTGGACAAAAACACAATTACTAACTTACTCGGGTAGAAAATAGAATGCATTAATGTCATTGTGCATAATCATAACAAGTAAGAAATAGCAAGGTTTATTGTTTCTCACATTCAAACAACATGTATATCGCATTTAGCTGGTGGTTTTCTTGACTTTATGCTTATCTAAAATGTGCGTCGATAACTAACGATAAATGACTCCACTCATATTGTATAACAAAAACATATTAAACATGACATCCTTATAAAGCTCCATTAATTGGAGAGAAAAAAGCAACAACGTAATGACGGACAAGTCACCTAGGTGTGGAGCAACACCAATCAAAAATGATATCGGGATGGCATCGAGCAATCCCCCCAATGCCCTCCCCAACACACACATGGATAGGGTCTTTTCGACCGTGGATTGGGAGGAGCGCTTTCTAGACGCCTTTCTTTCGGCAAACTCCTCCGGACCTTCTGACCACTGCCCCTTGGTGCTGAGCCTAGCCCCAGATCTGCATATGGGGCGTAGATTCCAATTTCAGTCTTTCTGGACGAAGGCGAAGGGTTTTCTGGAGATAGTTCTGGAGGCTTGGTCGTCAGTGGAACAGGAGATCCACCCCTTCAAGAGGTTGGATCTAAAGCTTCGAGCCACGGCCAAGAGCCTGGCAAGGTGGAGTAGCAAGTTCATTGGCAACATCAAAATGCAGATACTGCTAGCCAATGAGATAATCCTGAGGCTAGACGTGGCCATGGAGACCCGACCCCTCTCACCGGCAGAGAGGGGGCTTAGGAAGGCCCTAAAAGGGAAACTGCTTGGGCTGGCATCTCTTGAGCGCTCCATGGCGAGGCAACGAGCGAGGGTTCTATGGCTGCGGGAGGGCGATGCCTGTACGAGGTTCTTTCACATGCATGCAAGCCATAAACGGCGTCAGAACTTCATTGGCCACCTCATGGTCGATGGAGTTAGGAAGACTGAGCATGTGGATAAGGCTGAGGCCGTGGATGATTTCTTTGACGATCTCCTTGGAACGGAGGTGGACCGGCCTTTCTCCTTCAACTTAGACTACCTGCAGCTGCCCACTGTGGATCTCTCCCACTTAGAGACAGCCTTCTCGGAGGAGGAGGTGTGGAACGCCATTAGGAGCATGCCGCTTGACAAATGCCCGGGGCCGGACGGGTTCTCCAATAGATTCTATGTGGCTTGTTGCGGAATATCAAAGGGGATGGCATGGAGGCGTTCAACTCCTTGTCTCGGCGTGACGCCTGTGGATTTAGCTCGGTCAACCAGGCGTTGATCACCTTGTTGCCCAAGAAAGTGGGTGTGGAGGAAGTTCGAGATTTCCGCCCTATCAGCTTGATTCATGGGTTCGCCAAGCTAGTGGCAAAGGTGGTGGCCTGTAGGGTGGCCCCCTCCATTCCACATCTGGTGGGGGCGCACCAGAGTGCCTTTGTGCGTGGACGGTGTCTACATGATAATTTCATGATGGTTCAATGTACGGCACGCAAGCTTCATAGCTCGAACATTCCAGCTGTCCTCCTGAAGCTTGACATTACAAAGGCATTTGATACGGTCAGTTGGGCCTTCCTTCTGGAGGTGTTGAGGAAGATGGGGTTCGGTGACCTTCTGCTCGCAACCATATGTGCCCTTCTCTCGTCAGCTTCCACTAGGGTGCTACTCAATGGCCATCCTGGTGGAAAGATTTTCAACAGACGTGGATTGAGGCAGGGAGACCCGCTCTCGCCTCAACTGTTCATTTTGATCATGGAGGTCCTGCATCTGTTGATTGAGAGGGCTACAGCCTGTGGATTGTTGTCGCCTCTGGCTGACACGGGTCTTAGGCACCGCACGTCGATCTATGCTGATGACGTGGTGACCTTCCTCCGCCCCCTTGAGAGGGACCTCAGGGTTGTCGCTCAGCTACTCGATTACTTTGGCTTGGTGTCCGGGCTGAGGGCGAACCTTGAAAAGTGCTCGGCGCATCTGATCCGTTGTGGAGAGGCCGAGGCGGCGTTGGTAGCTCGAGAGTTACACTGTCCGCTGCTGCCGTTCCCGCTGCGTTACCTGGGGCTACCGCTCTCCCTTAGGAAGCTGACGCCCCTCAGCTCCAGTATCTGGTGGATAGTGTGGCCAGCCATCTTCCTAGGTGGCGTGCCGGGCTGCTCAACCGTGGAGGACGTCTTGAGCTTGTTAAGACCACCCTCTATGCGATATCTATTTTCGCTATGATGTCTCTTGACCTGTCTGTGAAGACCCTGGTGGCTATCGAGAAGATCATCCGCAGCTTTCTCTGGGTTGGGCGCAAGGACGCCCGTGGAGGTCACTGCCTGGTGGCGTGGGAGAGGGTTTGCATGCCCAAGCACTTGAGAGGTCTTGGGATTCCCAACCTACGACAGATGAACCGCGGTCTCAGGGCTAGGTGGCTTTGGCTTAGCAGGACGGACGACTCCAAGCCCTGGAGTGAGTTCAACATCCAAGTCCCCCGCGTGGTACAGCAGTTGTTTGAGGCAGCCACCACTTCAGTTGTGGGTGACGGTGCCTCCACCTTTTTCTGGACAGACAGGTGGCTGCCCGGGAGGCGTGTGAAGGAGCTGGCTCCGAACCTCTTCATGAAAGTGCCGAAGGCCGCACGGTGCTCCCGACGAGTCAGAGATGGACTCGCAGGTGGATGGTTGGACGACGTCTCGCCTGACCTGGACGCGCGAGAGATCCGCGAGTTGTTGTCCTTGGCTGACAGAGTGGCAGGGTTCGCCCTGACAGATGGGGTCGTGGATGAATTCAGGTGGAACTGGCAGGACTCTTTGAGGGCAAGATCGGGTTGGCTGGGGCGCAGCAGGTTTGGAGCTCTCGAGCTCCAAACAAATGCAAGTTCTTCCTCTGGCTAGCGCTGAAGAACAAATGTTGGACTGCAGACCGCTTTGGGCGGAGAGGGCTGCCTAGACCGACTGCTTGCCCGTTGTGCGACCAAGTGGGAGAAGACATAAACCACCTTCTCCTTGGTTGGGTCCTCTCAAGAGAGGTTTGGTACTCCTTCCTGAGCAGGTGGGGTAAAGTGGATTGGGTCCCTGACCATGATGATCGTCTAGTGGATTGGCTACCGGCCAAGGCGCCGGGAGGTAACGACGAGAAGGACCCGTGGACGGCGATCAACTTGATCTGCTGGAGCTTGTGGAGGCATAGGAATGGAGTGGTCTTCGAAGGTCACACTCCTTCGCAGCGACCGCCATCAGAATGGTAGAAGTCGAGGCTGATCTGTGGCGGGCAGCGAGGATGTTTAGGGGTAGCTTAGGACCCGTAGACAGGTGGAGGGTTGGCGAGTGATCCCTTCTATTTTTCTTTTGGTGGATTGACGTTTTCGGCGCATGTGCCGAAACGCGTTGTAAACGGCCGCTTGGCCTCTCCTTCTTGAAACCGATATGTCCGCTTGGACGTATCCTTAAAAAACACACACATGCAAAGATACACCACACCTTAACATTGAACCATCTGTATATGACCTGCTAACTACAATTTCACCGCGATGATGCGTCAAGAGAGGGTCTATCCGATCATCACAACAAAAACAATATATGCCACAGCCATGTCTCTCGCCAGCATCGGGTGTGTACGCAAGTTCTGTCCGGGAGTTTTTACGAGAAAGAAAGAAAGAAAGAGGCGGCGGCCTAGGGTTTCAACCCTAGCCGTCGCCGCCGGCGCCATCTGCATCTTCATTGTCGCTTTCATCTAAGAATTGACGGGTCCTCGCCTCCTCTAGTTGCCGCTCTGGCACTAGGAGGGGTGGGGACCTCGGACCTCAGTTATTCTACAGCTCTACCCTGAGGGAAAGTTCTACTCAAGTATTCAAGACCTCAAATCCTAACAAGAAGCTACTACATGTTATACGAGGAAATTTGGGACTGAAGACGAGAATTTTAGAATGCCCACAAAAGTTTCTTTTAAGGGTGGTAGCCCACCGAGATATTCTAAACCCAGTTGCCCAAACCTATCTTTCCTTCTAGCCTCTCCGAATCTCGGGGACGAGATTCCTTTTAAGGGTGGTAGTCTATAACATCCCAAGTTTTCAAAATTTTGAAATTTCAGAAAAATCAAAAACTTTTTGAAAACTATATATATTTTTATTTGCAAATTTAAAATCATTCATGCATTCATCTTCTTCTTGCATTGGTTGCATTTGAAAATTTCAAAAGTTGGAAATATAATTCCACTCGAAAACATATTTAAGAAAATATATTAAAAGGGCAAATTATGCCCTATACATTGTTTTTGATTATTATGGTTTTATTTGTTATGTCTAAATTTTGGTTGTGATTTGATTGTACTTATTTGGAAAATAAATTATTTTCAAATGTTTACAATTATGGTATTTTATTTTATTTAAGCCACAATTAATTTGTTTAAAACCCTATTTTAAAATTGACATAAAGTGTCAATTATTTAATCTTTTAAAATTATAGTTTTGAAATGCTTTTCAAAGTGTGACCAAATAGTTTATTTTGTTAAATATTATTTTATAAGATTTTACAAAAATTGGTTTGAACCCATTTGGAGGTTTAAAACCAAAGTTATGAAAAAGAAAAGGTTTTTGAAAAAAAAACAATGTTTTTACCTCTCTCCCGAGCCGGCCCAACACCTATCTCTCGCGCGCGCAGCGAACAGCAGCCCAGCCCAGTTTCTCCCCTCTCTCTCACCGACATGCGGGTCCCACCCATGATGCAAGCGATGACCTCATCACCTCCAACCTCCAGCCCAAGAAATCCTCTCCGAATCTATCTCCAACTCCGGATCGAATTCGACGGTTTTAAACTCGTATATCTCTTCCCTCTGGCCCCATATAAACACCACGAGTCCCTCTCCGTTTCCCCTCAAAAACCCTAGTTATAACGCCACCAGGCTGCTCGAAATCCGCCGCCGTCGTCCGCCATTGCCGCCGCCGTTTTCTTCAAACTCCGGTGAGCACCGTCGAACCCGTGCCTCCCTATTCTTCTATCCTTCATCATTGCTTCGTTCGCATCTAATAGACATGGTCCCTTCTTGTTTCGTGCACCAGATCATCGTGTCCATCCTCGAACCGACGCGGCCGTCCGCATCTCCGACTCCGGCAAGCAATCCAGGGAGGAGAAGAGCACCGCGACGCCGTCCACCCCGCCATCAACATCGCCTCCGCGTGCTGCATCTCGTGGTATGAAAACCCCCTTCCCTCTCCTTCTCCTCGCCTCGGAATGCGCCGTGCCGCTCGCCGCCGGCAATGGAACCGCCGCATCGGAGCTCACTCCGTTCACCTAGCACCGCCCGCGCTGGTCTGATTAGATCTGAGCCGTCAGATCTAGATCTGACGGCTATGTTTTATTTCCATACGCGAAGGGGTACGGGCCAATGAGATCCCGCCACGTCGATGCTTCATCAGCAGCCAAGTCAACAGCTTCGTCAGCGCCAAGTCAAGCCTCGTCAGCAATCAACTCAGCGCCAGCGTGGAAAATGATTTTCTCAATTTTGTTTTATTTGGCAGTTTTGCAGAAAAGACCCTAGATCTTAGATCTATTAGAACTTTTTATTGGTTTGGCCAAATTTTATAAATTTTATGTTTCCGAAAAGCTCTCGACGTGTAGAATCTTTTTGCGGTATTAGTTTTACGTTTTGTCAAACTTAGATGTATTCAAATTTCAAATGGGAAATTTGAGTATTTTTTGACATAACTTTAGTTTAAAAATAGCTTTTTGAGTGAATCCAATTGCATTGGATTTGTTTAGTTGCCCCCTGTCCAGAAAGGCTCCTCCCATATTTTTGTTAAGTACTTTGTTCAACAGTAGCTTTGATTTAGTGTTTATTCCCTTTTTGGAATTTATTTTTGTTTAGATGTTTTATTAAAAAAAAATCATTTTGACTTCATGCATGTTTTATTAAAACAGAAAAGTTAGTATAATTTGTTCTTGTGTTTTATTTTGCATTTCATGCATACCATATTTTATTGTATTGTTATTATTGTTTGTATATTTATTTGTGACTTGTTTTATGTGTTAGACTATTCGGAGGGACCCGAGGACTTTTGCAACTGCTACTCCTGCTCTCCTTGCTGCCAAGGCAAGTGACACACCTCATAAAATTCCTAAGTATTTTGTCTATGCATGAGTAGAATATTTTTCTTAAGCATGTGTAGGACTTAGTAGGATTGCTATGCTAAAACTGTTTAGAATAGCTCCCCTTTACTAGATGGTCTAGCATCCCATTTTAACTTAGTGGATTATTGAAGTGCAATGCAAAAGATGTTTTTATGAAAAGCTAAATTCTACTAAGTTAAAATGAAACACCTGGGTGGAGTTGGTTTTGATAAGAGGATGTTTGAGTTGAGTGTTGTTCCCAGGGGTTTTACCTGAGGGATATTCACTTGTGGATGGCCACCCAGGAACAAAGGGATCTGAAGAACTCCAAGTGAAGATTGCTTCCCGTGCAGCCATTAGTCATATGGGCTCTGGCTAGATGGATTAAGTTGCGTGGACTCCTCCCGGCTTGACAAGCAGATGTAGAAGGATGTAGGTGGAACGGGTCAAGCCTGTATGGGATGGGGAAAATGCTTCTGAAAAGTCTCGTCTCAATCTTCTCCTTTTCCTTAGCACAACTTGAGTGTAGAGGATAGTTTGGGCTGATTGGGTCTAATGGTGAACGTGCACAACCTCTCAAGAGTGTAAAACTAAGTACTTAGCCGTGTCCCCGGTTACGGACAATTCTGAGCAGCTGATCAAGGACGTCAACGGAGGCTCCCAACATTCCAACTTCTCAAGTAAAATTTTGATGGGTGAACAAGGGTAGATGAGACTATGGTTTTCATGCCATACTTGTCTCGACTAGAAGAAAAAGTTTTCCAAAGAGTTAGGAAAAATTGGCTTTCTGCAAAATAGCCTTTGAACTCCACCAACCAAATATGCATATAGGTTATTAGAGTTTTTCCACTAAGTGTCCACAGAGTGTCACTTGTCAGATCCATTTTATATGGCTCTGACCCACCTTGTTGCAACATTTTTCCTGTTGCAGGATGTTCAGACGATGAGTGAGGTTTCGTATAAGGTTTCGAGTCTTCAACCAACATGTTTTCGCCTGTGGCACATGAAGATGATGGAGACTCACTGTTACTTTTATTCCGCGGTGCTGAACTTTGTAAAATGCTAGCCTTGAGCTATGCAATTTGTAATGAAAATTGTAAGTCTGGATCATGCGATGTAATAAAATTTGACGCATTTGCATGATATTCATCTTAGACTGTGTGTGCAAATGAATCGATCCAGGGATTTGCACTATACACAGGGACTTGCCAATTTTTAAGCGCAGGTCCGCTACAGATGGTATCAGAGCACTGTGTTGCCTGTAGGTTCAAAACCCTTGGTTTGGATAGAAATAGGTTTTGACCATAGGATTGAAAATCTATTTTTATTCAGTTTTCTAAAAAAAAAGTTTTCATTTTATCTTTCTGATACTCTCATCTACTGCCGAACCTTCTGAAATTACCTTCTCTTATTCTAGATGACCATGTCCTTAAAGTCTGAGTCTGCTACTTCATATGCAATTATGCGAGTGAACACGAAGCACTACAAGCATGAAAAACAATTGAAGAACCCAGATTCAGAGCTCAGACACTTAGAAGATTTTGAAGAAAGTTGAAGAAGAACTTGAAGCATTCAAGAAGGAGATAGACTAGAGACCACCACCTAATTAGAACAACGAATATCGTGTTAGTGTATTGATCATGTCAACCTTTGTGGCATGAAAATACTAGGTGGTTTGTTGAATCTGATGGTTGGTGTGATGAATGCTTGTTAGATGTTGTTTGTAAGATGAATTGCCTTGATTTGCCGTGTTTGGGTAGGATTCTTCCTTAGTATCTTCCTATCTCCACCCATCCATGCTAAACCAAACCAGATGACTTATCCTTTTTGACAACAAGTATCAGAGGACCAATTCCCTATGGTACTACCGGCCATTCAACAGAGGAATGCTTCCCAACTTTGGTTACTTCATTGTGTGAAGGAACAATCACATCCTAGCTCCATGCTATGTCTATCCTTGGATACATCAACTGAACCAACAAGAAGGGACAGAAATGTGCAACTGAAGTATTAACAAGAAGATATGAGAAGTTTATCACATCAGGGAGGAGTCTTGAGAGACATACCTACAAGAGAGGCGATGATGAAAAGCCTAGACCATAGAATGGTAATATATATAGCCCTATGTTAGGCAAGTGTTGCTGAAACGTATGATATACGGTGAGGATAAACACAAACCAAGTTTTAGAGGTAACCTGCAATGGAAGTTTTTGCCTACCAGGAGAGTTACGTTTGTTGAAGGGAAGCTGGAAGTTGAGAAGTTGAAGCCACAGATGACAACAAGTGAGTTATGATAATGTGGTTGTTGTGAAATCCTCTCATCTTGGTCTTCAGATTGACCCATGGAGTGACCCTTCAGTATCAAATAAAGTTCAACGGACTTCGGTTATTCTACAGCTCTACCCTGAGGGAAAGTTCTACTCAAGTATTCAAGACCTCAAATCCTAACAATAAGCTACTACATGTTATACGAGGAAATTTGGGACTGAAGACGAGAATTTTAGAATGCCCACAAAAGTTTCTTTTAAGGGTGGTAGCCCACCGAGATATTCTAAACCCAGTTGCCCAAACCTATCTTTCCTTCTAGCCTCTCCGAATCTCGGGGACGAGATTCCTTTTAAGGGTGGTAGTCTGTAACATCCCAAGTTTTCAAAATTTTGAAATTTCAGAAAAATCAAAAACTTTTTGAAAACTATATAAATTTTTATTTGCAAATTTAAAATCATTCATGCATTCATCTTCTTCTTGCATTGGTTGCATTTGAAAATTTCAAAAGTTGGAAAAATAATTCCACTTGAAAACATATTTAAGAAAATATATTAAAAGGGCAAATTATGCCCTATAATTGTTTTTGATTATTATGGTTTTATTTGTTATGTCTAAATTTTGGTTGTGATTTGATTGTACTTATTTGGAAAATAAATTATTTTGAAATGTTTACAATTAAGGTATTTTATTTAAGCCACAATTAATTTGTTTAAAACCCTATTTTAAAATTGACATAAAGTGTCAATTATGCAATATTTTAAAATTATAGTTTTGAAATGCTTTTCAACAGTGTGACCAAATAGTTTATTTGTTAAATATTATTTTATAAGATTTTAGAAAAATTGGTTTGAACCCATTTGGAGGTTTAAAACCAAAGTTATGAAAAAGAAAAGGTTTTTGAAAAAAAAAAACAATGTTTTTACCTCTCTCCGAGCCGGCCCAACACCTATCTCTCGCGCGCGTAGCGATCAGCAGCCCAGCCCTGTTTCTCCCCTCTCTCTCACCGACATGCGGGTCCCACCCATGGCGCAAGCGATGAACTCATCACCTCCAACCTCCATCCCAAGAAATCCTCTCCGAATCTATCTCCAACTCCGGATCGAATTCGACGGTTTTAAACGCGTATATCTCTTCCCTCGGGCCCCCATATAAACACCACGAGTCCCTCTCCGTTTCCCCTCAAAAACCCTAGTTCTAACGCCACCAGGCTGCTCGAAATCCGCCGCCGTCGTCCGCCATTGCCGCCGCCGTTTTCTTCAAACTCCGGTGAGCACCGTCGACCCTGTGCCTCCCTATTCCTTCTATCCTTCATCATTGCCTCGTCCGCATATAATAGACATGGTCCCTTCTTGTTTTGTGCACCAGATCGCCGTGTCCATCCTCGAACCGACGCGGCCGTCCGCATCTCCGACTCCGGCGAGCAATCCAGGGAGGAGAAGAGCACCGCGACGCCGTCTGTCGTGGGTTTGTCACGTCAGATGTCATGGATGACTTCGTAGGTGTGAGATTTGCGCGAGTCAATCGTCTCCGAGCTTGGGATCGCGGGAACAAGGACAAACACAGATTTACCCAGGTTCGGCCCCTCAATGTGAGGTAAAGACCTACTTCCTGCCTACCATAGATTGGTATTGATATGATATATGTGGTGTTACAATGGAGGCGATCCGATCTGGGAACTCGCCGTAAGTGCTAGGGTTTTAGGGCTTGATAGCTTGACCCTGTCTAAGTCCTGCGAGTCCTCTTTATATACATAGAGGCTCGCTAGGTTACAAAGAAAACTTCCTCCACAAGGAATACATCGACTGGAACCTACTTGGAGACTAACTCCTCCTCACGTCTTCCAGGATATGTCTTCTAGATCTTTCTCCTTGTGGCGGTGCGATATTGGGCCTGCTTTTATGTAGGCCTTTATTGTGCGAGTAAGTTGAGTCGCACTTTACCAAATATGGGCCGCGGGTTAATCTACAAAGTATTCCCCCGACATTAGCCCCCAAGTTCAGCTTGGACTTCAGACGAAGGCTTCTTTGTCTTATTGAACCATTGAACCGCTCACATGAATGTCCCAGCTGAACTCCAATTTTTGTATCGCCATTTGCGACTTATAACCTTCTTAGCGGCTCAAGGGCGCGACTCATCTGGTCGTGCCTGTTGGTTCTCAGATCTGAGCGTCTTCTGCGCCTGGGCTTTTTATGTTGGCCCATCGGCCTCCCTGGCGTTCTACTTCAATTACGCCGCCGCCTTTGGTTCTGCTTCTTGCGCTCGCAATCTTCTGGCGGAAATCCCCTTGATCGAAAGAGATGTCTCGCCGTAGCTGCAACTGGGAAGGCTCGTGGATTGATGAGGTATTTTTGGAGTCTTTAGCTGCTCGCGGCCTTCTTCCTCCGAGGGATCAATGCGAATGGCGCGCCGCTGTCGAGGAGATAATTCCCGATCCACAGCCAGGAGAAGTGGTGATTTTTGCGGAACACGTCGAGCGCGGATTCAAGCCTCCTGGTTCTCTTTTCTTTCGCTCCCTGATGCAGCGGCTGGGTCTTCGCCTTCATGACATCGGTCCCAAATCAATATTGCAAGTGAGTAACTTCCACGTCCTTTGCGAAAATTACTTAGATATCTCTCCTTCAATAGACTTCTGGCTCGCTCTCTTTAGCTGCAATAGTAAAAAAGAAGCTATAGATGCATCTTTCCTCCAATGCGGCGCCATATCTTTCCAACGCCGTAGGGGCAGTATTTTCCCAAAGCTAGCCCTTGCCAAAAAAGTTAAGGACTGGCAAAGAACTTTCTTTTACTGCAAAGATACTTCTCCTGAGAGCGAGATTCATCTCCCCCCTTGGTCTCCACTTCCTTTCGAGGCTACCTCTGCTTTGTCTTCCAAGCCCGATCCTTCTTCGTTGCCCTCCATCGAGATTCTTTTAGATAAGGTGAGGGCGCTGACGCTCCATGGCCTTACCGGATTGGATCTTATATCTTGCTGGACTAAATGGCGAATTCAGCCCGTGAGTCGCCGTCTGCGACTTATGGTGGACTTCACCTGCCATGCTGATGACGTTGATCACACTTGCCCAGAAGATTGGGACAAGGGGGAGTGGATAAACTTCATTCGCCGAGTGACGAACGAGGACATTGACTCGTATGATAACGTCGGTCTTGCTCCTTTCTGGGCTGAACACAAGCCTTTTGTGGTAATTTGTAGTGACCCAGCACACCACTGCATGTTGTAGTGTACAAGTCGATGACATAATACTCACGGAAGGACCATTCCGTAAATATTACATCCTTCAGAGTAGTACAACAGAAACATAGTCGGTCCAAGGTAACACTATAGGATTACAACACTATTCAGTACAAAATCTCGAGAACCTTCTTTACATACAGAAGTAGGTCTCGTGCAAATGAAACTCTCAAAAAGATCCAAGATGTAGTACTAAGCTGAATATCAGCTCTACCTCTAACTTCTGGTCCACTACTGCTGTTGTCACAGCCCTAATCTATCCATCTGGAATTTCCGTGTCCAGAGTTGTGCCCCTCCATCCAATTATATTCGTCTTGTCCATAAGTATTATTGTCGACGTGTCCACCGTTACACTGTTGTCGCCACTCATCAGTTGGCATAGTAGAGGTTGACTCCTTCAGGCTCCACCAGGTTGATTTGACTCCTTGCCGAAGATCTCACCAACATCGCTATGGATTCCTGTCCTTCCTCTGTTGTCTCCAATAATCTAAGCAGGGGGTCAACGGAGGAAAGGGTGAGCAACACGAGCGTTACTCAGCAAGTTCATATAACAGGAATAAGGTGTTTTAAGCACTAGCTACCATCCATACCAAAAGGTCATGGATGAACATGCATATCTTTGTAAAACATTTTTAGGAAAAGATTTATTTTATCTTCAGAAAACTATGCCCGTCATCCATTCACAGGTGCTAGGGCCTTGAGGAGCCTCCTTTCCTGCAGCGTTCGTCGTTCCTTCCCGGAACAGGGAGTAACATGTCACATTTTTACACTCTGCAGAGGTGCGTTACTTTACCCATAAGAGATCAACGCCTTGTTGCACAACCGGGCGTACTTTCCCGTCCACACTCTCTTTGGTATGGGGCCCAGTCGATGATCCAAGCCATTCACCGTGCTTCTCCAACAATCCCACATGCCCACCCAATTCATGCATAGCAGAATCACCCCTGATACACTACCCCTCACGGTAGGTACCTAGGCATCCTCTTGCAGACCAATTCATGCATAGCAGAATCACCCCTGGCTCTACCCCTCACGGTAGATACCTAGGCATCCCCTTGCAGACCATCATAGGCACCAGAGTCCGTGGGCATTAAGGGGTCCCACCCATGTGCATGTAGTGTCGTGGTGGTGTCACGGCAGATGCCATAGGATGGCTTAAGTTGTGGGCTCGCTAGGACGTTGGGGGATCCGGGGAGGGTTTGCGCGCTCACGGAGCACGCATGAAGAACAACCAAGAACTCGCCAGAACAAACAAGAACAAGCAGAACCAAGAAGAAGCAAAGAACACCACGATGTACCCTGCTTCGGGGCCCTCTTGTGGAGGTAACACCCCTACTGCAGCACTAGCCTACTCTCTTTATATCTCAAGTGTTTACAAGTACAGTGCGCTCCTTGAGCTGTATGAAGAACAATGGTGAAAGCTCTAGGAAGAAGATGGAGCTTGGGGGGAAATGATGCTCGTTCTCCTCACCCTTGTCTCGCCCGTCCCTCGTACTGGAGGATGTGGTAGCTTACTTATACACTAACCGAATTACCATTTTGCCCCTGGCTGGAAGTGATAATGGCATGGACAAGAGGAACAGGACAAGCCTCTGCCCCCTGTCAATCCAACGGCCGGACTGTCAGGCCTATCTTGCTCTTTCGGGCAATGGCAGCTGTAGCCCATCGGGTCTAGGTCACATCCTCTTTCCCGAATTGGCCGAGTCAGCTCCTAGGTCGCTGCGCTCCCAGGAATCCCGTGGCTTGACCTGGCTGTCAAGTCCCAGCAGGCCTATCTTGCCTCTTCAGGCAATGGCAGGCGTAGCCCACCGGGTCTAGGCCATCCCTTTCCCGAATTGGCCGAGTCAGCGCCTAGGGCCTTGCGATCCGGAAAACCTGTGACTCGACCTTGCTGTCCTCTGAACCTCGGTCAGTTGAATTGCAGGTCCCGTGACCTTACTGACATTACTTGGCCCCCGTGCCATATCCGGATCACCTTATCCGGGTCCTTCCTGACCAATCCGGCTAACTCAGCCGAGACTTCCCAAACTAATCCGGTTTGGCTTTACTGGATCCCCTTTGTTTCTTCCCATGCTTTAGCTCGATAGAGAGCTAACCGAATTCACATGAGATTCGGCCCAAGTGATCCGGCTGAATATTGATCCGGCCAGCCTTTTAGGCTCTCAACACCACATCTTTGCCCTACCCGGGGGCAGCCCCCCGACAGTAGTCCCCGAAGCTGGTGCGGTCCTACAGCCTCGGCTGAAGGGCCGTAGCAGGTTCAGAACAAGCACTACTAACCGAATCACATAAACTTGTCTCCGAATTTCCCGGGATACTTTGGCCGGAAATCTCTGCGCAAAGCCGTGTTATCCGGGTCTTTGATTTGACATGCCAATGTCAGCACAATATCCGGATCCACCGGGCACTCGAGTGTAATTTGACCAAATGACCGTGTCTCCTCGAATTCTTCGCTGACAGGCACATTTGATCCGTACGACCTTTTCCCATTCTGTGACCCACCATGTGTCTGAAATACACGGTCACAGCGGAGACCACAAAGTTCCAGGGCGCGGTTATCCTGCGACGCCCCGAAAACTGCGCAGTAGTGCGTCAGTTACCACTCAGCACTATAAATAGGGGTGCGGGGGTTTCTCTTCTTCTCCGCTCGTTCCCCACTCCGAAAACCTCCATCTGCGCCACTGCCGCCGCCGCATCTCGCCCTCGCATCCTTGCCGCGCCGGAGACGTCCTCAACACTTGAGAAGACTCGCCGGAGCCGCGCACCGCGCCGTGCACCGCCGTTTCTCCACTGGGCTCCTTCCTCGCCGCGCCGTACCCGTAAGTTCTTCTTCCTCCGGCCATGGCCACCGCGACCAAGTTCATACCCACGAGGAACTTACGCTGTTTCTTTCTGTAGATTCATTCCCATATAAATCCATGGTTATGCCTTAGCACATTCCGTAGATCCCTTTTCTAGGTTTCCTACTAGATTGCCTTAGATTAGCTTGCCACCGTTCGAACAGTTCTACTGGCCTTTTCACTTGAATTCTTTTTCTTTTTTACCGCTGTGGTAGATCTTCTGTAACCCTAGACTTTTGCGGAAGGTGTTTGTGATTGCCCTCCGAATCACCTTCTCTGCCGAACCCGGCTAGTTTCATCCGGGATAATCTTAGCCGAATCAATTTAGATCTGGTTCGATTAGGCCATTATCCGATTCATTTAACTCGGCCTTATCCGACCTCGTGCAGGATTGATCCGGATATGGCGAAGCTTCCTCCCGGCAGATGGGAGGGTTCTGATGTGACAACAGACGATCTGGAATGGCTATTAAGCACCCGCGTATAACCTCTCAAGTCATATGCCGCAAACCGGGGAAGGAACTTGCACCGGTCACCGAACCTGGTGAACGTGTGGTGTTTCTGGCGCACTTTGAGCGCGGATTCGGATTGCCGGCTAGTGACTTCTTCCGGGCTTTCCTTGATTTCTTTGGCCTGCAGCCTCATCACCTCCCGGCTAACGCCTTTGTTTCTCTGTCGGCCTTTACTTCCTTTTGCGAGGGCTATCTCGGTGTCTGTCCGACTGTGGACATATGGGCAAAGTATTTTCACCTCCGCAAGCAGACTATTCCAGGCACCAAGCCGAAGCTGATGACTGCTTGTGGTTCGGTTAGCATTACGCCGAGGACGGGATCCATCTTTCCCCGTATCACTGGCCTAGACACTGTCAGGAAGTGGCAAAGGACTTTCCTTTATGTGAAGAGTGCTGAAGGCCATGATGCCCTCAATCTGCCCGAGTTCCAGATCGAGCCACCCACAGCCGAATTAAACTTCGGTATAATCCGGCTGAAACTATTGCAGAGCTCCAGACAATACATGAAACTCTGGAGGACTTTCTGAAGAAGGGCCTGGATTCGGACGATCTCCTCCGGACCTTTATCTCCCGCCGGGTCAATCCTCTTCAAAGACGTGAACACAAGATATGCCACATGAGTGGTCTGCTAGATCCTACCCGGATCAGCAAGCATGACTTAACCGAGCTTCCATCAGGAGACGAGTAAATGCGATTGCCTATACGGAGATGTCGGATAAGTGGCGGTGGGGCGTAAAGCCGTTTCACCGGAATGCACTTCCACCACAGGTTCGTTCACCACCTTCCGAATTCATCCATACTTCATCAAATGCCATCGGACTAACCCGGATTTACCTTGACTCTTATGTAGCTGCTTGACCGCCAAGCTACTGAAGATGGAGATCTCTCCACAAAAGTATGGGGAGCGGATCGCAGCCCGTTGCGCGATGGCGAAGAGGATGCGGATACGGATGACTATCTGCCGATTCCGCGCGCCAAGCCAATCCGCAAGGGTAAGCAACCAACTATTTACGACCTTTCCGACGAGGAAGATGATGATTGCCAGATCTTAGATCCCATCGACGCTATTCCGATTTCATGGTCACCACCTTGTGTTCCAGCCAAACCAGATGCTGAAGGGACATCTCGGAAACGCGCTGATGCGCCCGGATCTGATGCCCCTAAAGCAAAAAGAATCAAGAAGGCTGCTCCAAGCCGAATCGGCTCAAGCCCATGCCTACCACGAAGGGGTAATGCGTACAGCTTCATTTGCTTTCTTCCTTTACTAACCGAGTCATCTTCATCCGGATTAACTGTTTACTTTGTTTTATGTAGTGACGTCATCGTCACCGAACAAACTCACTCATCCATTTCTTCTCCCATTCCTCCACTGGATTCGGCTACGGAGAACCAGTCTCCTGAAAGGGTTATTACTTCTCCAGCACGCCTACAACTGCCAATATTCCCCAACCGACTTCTACATCAGAGCCGGTTATTGACTTGGAGAGTGAGGAAACCCTGGTTCCTGTCCGGATTCAACTTGGCCACGCCCTTTGAAGGAGCTGGAGAAGGAAAAGGCTAAGACACCGGCTAAGCCCTTGCCTAAGCCGGATTCTCGCCCTACACCCGTAGCTCAAGCCCTGCTGAATCAAGAGCAGCAGAAGAAGAAAAAGCAGAAGCAGCAACAGCAACAGCAACAACAATTTCCGAGAAGCAGCACAAGGAGCAACATCCGAAGCAGACTCCGGGTGCGTCACCTCAACCCAAGCCGACTCAAGGTGCCCTGGCACAACTCCAACCACCTCGGATAAGCAGGTGGCCGGTAGCAAGAAAATTCCTGCCGCCCCATCAGCGATTCGATTCGGCCAGGCCCTGTCGAATCCCCGCCCTCCGGGCAACGATAAGCTCGAGTCCGCCAAGCAATTCATTGAAGCTTGGAATGATGCTGACCTCGCCAAAGACTTTTCTACTTCAGCGCCACATCCGGCTGGGCCTAGTCGGATGTTTCAATCTCTACACTCCGTGCAGACCTCGGTTACTGAAGCTAACCGGGTCTTTGAGGTAACTTTACCGAATCTTGCTTTTACTTAATCAATCTGCACTATTCCCAGTCCCCGAGATTCGGGTCGAACGACTGATACTCCTCCGAGTAAGAAAGTCATTCGGCTTGAATCTATAAAACTTGATCATGAATGTTGTCTTAACCAAGGAAATCGTGGGACTTCCAGTCCCCGAGTCTCTTTTCCAACTGATTCGGTTAATCTCGGGCCAGTCCCCGAGATTCTTTTGACGCCATTTGCATGTTTTCTTTCAGGAAACCATGACCGCTCGCAGCAAGCTCTTTAAGCAGCTCGCCCATCAGCACCAGAAGCTCCAAACTTCCTTTGATGGGCTCTGTCTTGAAATGGACAATAAAGAAGAAGAGCAGAAGCGCGCTTTAGAGGAGCAAAAGTCAGAGGTGGCTCGGCTTCAGCGAGAGCTTAACCGGGTTGAAAGAGTGAAGGAGAAGGTCAAAGAGAGCGGGATGCGCTGCGGACTGAAAAAGACACTATCCAGAAGGAGCGAGATGTTTGCAAAGCCGGACTTGCGGAGCGGGCCAAACTGGACAAGCAAATTCAAACGTCCATTGCCGAATCTGAAGCCGAAGTCAAAGCGGCGAAAGAAGAATTGAGTGCTCACAAAGCAGCCAGTGCGAAATGGCTGTCCGGACTTGCAAGCCTCAATGATGACATGGATCGTAAGTTTCGCCGAATCTCTTCTTTTCCTTCTGCTCTTATCCGACATATATTTTTGTGTTCCTTCTCGCTTAACTCGGTATTAGCTTATTTGTCTGTAGGAGAATTTACCAGCATCCGGCTTCAAGCCGCCAAAGCTGTGCGAGATGCCCGAGCTGAGAGAGCCAAATTAACCGGTGCTCCCTTACCAGAGACATGGGACATTGAAGATCACATTACTGCACTCAAGGCTCGGATTGCCCCTTTGAAGGATTCCCACATTGATCTGCTCAATGCAAGCCTCAAGGCTCACCGAATCTTATTTCCTGAATCTCGGCAAGTCCGGTCTGCGGAGGAGCTAATCAAAGATCTGGATCAAACGAAGAGCCGGTTACAGCAATGGAGATCTTCATCTGCCCGTGCCGGTGCTGATGCCGCCTTGATCCTTATCATGTCTTGGTATGAACTAATCGATCTCGCCAGAGTGCGCTCCCTTCGCGAGGGTTCTTCATGGGCTACAGATCCTGACCGGATCAAGATCCGCGAGGAGGCTGCCAACTTTATGGCGGAATTTGCAAACACCAAACATCTTGATCTGGAGGCTCCGGTCTACACTGACGGGGAAGAGACTGAAGAAGAGGAATCGGACGATGCCTCCGCTGAAGAATATGCCGATTCTGAGGGCGAGTCTGATGATTCGGCTAACTCTGCCGAAGCTGCTCCTATCAAGTCCATCCAGATCCCAGCCTCTGACTCGGCTAAGAAGACCGAAGCAACTCTGGCCCAGACTTCGAGATACCAGCAACTGATTTGGCAGAGATTGCCAAACAAGCTTCCGCTGATCCGGATACTTCCGAATCTGCCCAGCCTTCAAGCTCTCCACGCAAGGTTACTCCTGAAGTTCCTCCATCTTCTGAGTCCATTCCAGCGACGGAACCCCCTGCAACCGAATCTACTCCAACCGAAACTCCTGTAACCGAAGCTCGCGCGCCCGAGGCTCCTGCAACCGAAGCTGATGTAACCGACCCGCTACAACCAAGTCTGCTGCCTCCTGAAGTGACTTAGTGAAAAAACGTTAAATCCCCGGTATGCCGGGAGCAGATGTAATAAACAATTTTAAGTTCTTCCGAGACTACTCTTATTTAGCTTAATGTGATCCGGACGAGGTTTATGTTGGATCATTTTAAACCGAGTCCCCGAGTCTGTTTTCTTGTTTACTATTTTTGCCGAATCTTTGCTCTTGTCTACCTTTTAGGTGTTTGACAGTCGAGTCACAAGATAGGAATCATAGCATACAATACTTGAAACATGCGAGTTATGGTTTAGAATCATCTAACACAAACAAAAAATAAATAACAGGGGTTAGTAAACGACATCTGCCGAATCGGTTTTGGACCGAGTCCCCGAGTCCATTTTCATGTTTCCCATATTCCTCATCTCTGCTCTTGACTACCATTTTGGTGTTTGTCAGTCGAGTCACGAGATCAACAACACAGCATACATTACTTGAATTTTGGGACGAGGTTCAAAGCAATTCGACACATGAACGGTATGGACAAAACAGTAATAAGAAACACATGCATAAGGACGAAGCAGTCCCCGAGTCCAGACTCGGATTGCTGCAATTTCATTTATGATAAACTGAAATACATACATTGCGCCCCTTAGGAGTAAAAGGGTCGAAGCAGAGCTACATTCCAGGGTCTCTTAGTTTCTTGTCCGGGTCTATCCAGGCCATCCTCCCTTGGTTCCTGTGCATCTACAAGGTAGTACGAGTCATTGTGCATAGCCCTGCTCACAATGAATGGTCCCTCCCATGGAGGTGACAACTTGTGTCGGCCTTTGCTGCGCTGCACCAGCCTTAGTACAAGATCTCCCTCATGAAACACTCGAGGGCTGATCTTTCGACTATGATATCGTCGGAGATTCTGCTGGTATATTGCTGTCCGAGATAGAGCCAATTCTCTTGCTTCCTCTAGCAGATCCACGCGTCTTCCCGGGCCTCTTTTGCCTCGGTTTCAGTATACATTGCCACCCTTGGTGCATCATGTTCTATGTCAGTTGGCAGCACAGCTTCTGCCCCATAAACCAGAAAAAATGGCGTATAGCCAGTTGACCGATTCGGCGTGGTCCTTAGACCCCACAGTACTGATGGTATCTCGTCTATCCAGCATCCCGGAGTTTTCAGCAATGGTTCAATGAGACGAGCCTTGATGCCGGCCAACACCAGGGCATTTGATCTTTCCACTTGCCCATTAGACTCCGGATGTGCCACCGAGGCTATATCTAGCCGGATTCCCTTATCCATGCAAAACCGAGCAAACTCTCCGACAGCAAAGTTTGTGCCGTTATCCGAGATGATGCTATGAGGGTATCCGTATCTCAAAATAATTTCTTTCAGGAAAGTCACAGCCGAACGACCATCTACCTTCCGGATTGGTTTCACCTCTATCCACTTGGTGAACTTATCCACCATCACCAGCATATGTGTCATGTTACCCCTAGCTGGCTTGAAATCTCCCACCATATCTAAACACCACACAGCAAACGGCCAAGTGATAGGAATTGTTTTGAGCGCCGATGCGGGTAAGTGTGTCTGTTTGGCAAACCTTTGGCATCCTTCACATTTTCGGACTATGTCCTCTGCATCCGCGTGAGCAGTGGGCCAGTAAAATCCATGCCGGAACACCTTAGCCACCAGGGCTCTCGTGCTGCAATGATGTCCACATTCTCCTTGATGTATCTCCAGGAGCATCTCCTTGCCCTCGGCTGGCTCCACACAACGCTGTAGCACCTCGGTTGCACTCCTCTTGTATAACTCCTTGTTGATGATGGTGTAAGCCTTGGACCTCCTCTGCACTCGCCTAGCTTCGGTTTCATCATTTGGCAAACTCCCCTCCGACATGAACTTCATGATTTCTTCAGCCCATTCCGGTACTGGATGCAAAGGGAATAAGTGCTCATCTATCTCCACTGGTTCAGCCGCCATTATTTCTTCTATCAGCTTCTGCCCATTCCCTAAGATTCGGTTAGCACCACCTTCTCTGTTCCTCTTTCCTAAGATCCGGTTAACAGTCCCCGGGTCTCGCCATGCAGTCCCCGGGTCTTCCCCAATGTATCCGACATCAACATTCATAGGGACAGCCTCAGATTCTTGCTTTGGGATAAAAATTGACTCGGACTCAGGCGAAGGTTTGATTGAAGGGACCCTTAGGTGATTCAAGGATATTCCGGGTGGAATTGCATCCCTAGACGACCCGAGTTTTGACAGGACATCAGCAGCTTCGTTCTCCAACCGAGGTATGTGCTTGTACTCGCAGCCTTCAAAAAATCCTGAAATTTTCTGGACATGAAACCGATACAGTGCCATATTGGCATCAAGAGCATCCCAATTTCCAGAAGACTGCTGCACCACTAAATCCGAATCACCAAAACATTCTATTCGGCGGATGCCGATATCCCTAGCCACATTAAGCCCATGGATCAGTGCCTCATATTCGGCCACATTGTTTGAGGCTGAGAAATGATCTGCAACACATATCGCAACTGATCTTGCTTTGGTGATGTGAGTACCACCCCAGCACCTAATCCGATTTTGGTTTTGGAGCCATCAAAGTGCAACTTCCAGTAATTGTAATCCGGCTTGGGTGGCTCATACTGCATCTCGGCCCAGTCACAAAGGAAATCTGGTAAAGCCTGAGACTTGATAGCATCCCTTCTCTCATAATGCGGGGTGTAAGGAGATACTTCTATTGCCCACTTGGCAACCCGGCCAGTCGCATCTTTGCACCCAATGATTTCCGCGATTGGAGCTTCACATACCACGGTAATCGGGTGTTCTTGGAAATAATGTTTCAACTTTTTGGCCGCCAGGTATACACCGTATGTCATCTTCTGGTAGTGAGGATAATTTTGCTTTGAGGTTGAGATCACCTCACTTAAATAGTACACCGGTCTCTGCACGGATTTACCCTCCTCTTCTCGCTCTACCACTATGACCACACTTACGACCCGGTTAGTGGCCGCAATGTAAAGTAGCATTGGCTCATTCGGCAAAGGTGACGCCAGAATTGGTGCAGTGGACAACATCTTTTTTAATTCGTTGAAAGCCGAATCTGCCTGCGGGGTCCATGTGAACCCGGTGCTCTTTTTCATCAACTGATACAAGGGCAAGGCTTTTTCTCCTAGCCGACTCACAAACCGACTCAACGAGGCTAAACACCCGGTGAATTTTTGTACATCTTTTAGACATTTAGGCAATTTCATTCTTTCTATGGCTCGGATTTTAGCCGGATTCACCTCAATACCTCGGCTCGATACAAGGAAACCGAGCAACTTTCCAGCCGGGACACCAAAGGTGCATTTATCCGGATTCAATTTCAACCGATATTTTCTCAAGTTCACAAATGTTTCCTCGAGATCCTCGAGGAGAGTGTGTTTTTCTTTAGTTTTGATGACGATATCATCGACATACACCTGCACATTCTTGCCCATTTGGGAGTGTAAGCATTTCTGCATACATCTCTGATAAGTTGCACCGGCATTTCTCAAACCGAAACACATGACACGATAGCAATACGCCCCGTACGGGGTAATAAAAGCAGTCTTTATTTGATCTTTAGGGTTCAGTGGTATCTGGTGAAAACCAGAGTACGCATCAATAAAAGACAACAACTCACACCCAGCAGTAGAATCGATCACTTGATCAATCCGAGGTAAAGGAAATGGATCCTTCGGGCACGCCTTGTTTAGGTTGGTGAAATCGATGCACATGCGCCACACCTTGACCACCGCTGGTTCGTCCTTCTTCTTCTCTACCAGAACCGGATTGGATATCCAGTCTGGATGCAACACCTCCATAATGAATCCGGCTGCAAGCAACTTAGCCAGCTCATCCAGCACCACTTTTCTTCGATCATCTGAGAGACGCCGAGTCGGTTGCCTCACCGGTTTTACATCCGGCCTGACAAATAAAGAGTGCTCTGCCAACTCCCTCGGAACACCAGGCAGGTCCTTAGCCGACCATGCAAAGATATCCCGATTCTCACGGAGGAAGTGACAGAGCGCGCTTTCCTATTTCTCATCCAGCCCGGCACCAATGATGGCCATGCGCTCCGGGTTCTCCGGGTCAATGGGAATCTTCTTTGTTTCCTTGGGCATCTCAAATGTTGCACCTCCATCCGGATTGGTCATAGCCAGCACACCGAGCTGAGCAGACTTCGCCATTGCCACCACCTCATGCATCTTGCTCTTCTCAGCTTGGATCACCAATGATTCGGCTAAGGTGGAACCGATCGTGGCACACTGTATGGCTTTTTTGTAATCTCCCGCAACAGTGATAATACCATTCGGGCCTGGCATCTTTATCTTGAGGTAGGCCACATGGTGGATATCATGAACTTGGCTAACGCAGGCCGGCCAAGAGAGCATGGTATGGGCTCTCCAAATCTACCACCTCGAACTCGAGACTCTCAAGCCGGTGATTGTCCTTGGTACCAAACAGCACATCTACCCAGATCTTACCCATTGGGGAACAAGACACCCCGGGTACTATACCATGGAAGGTACAACTGCTCTGCTGCAACTGATTCGGCGAAATACCCAACTTGACCATTGTGTCCCGATACATGATGTTTATGGCACTGCCATTGTCAATCAAGACTCGGCTAAACCTCACGTTAAGCTTGGGTCCAACCAAAGTCGGATCCACCACCAGTGCATAGTTTCCTGGACTTGGCATAATTCTGGGGTTATCAGCCCTGCTCCAAGTGATCTCCTGCTCGGACCAATTCAGGTATTTTGGGACTGCTGGCATGACTGCATTCACCTCCTTCGCCCTTCGCAGCTGACTTTTCTTGTCAGTTGGCTCGGTCACAAAAACCACATAACTTTGATGAGCCTCCTTGTACTCATTACCGGGGTATCCACCTTGCCGACTCGGACCAGCACCATTGTCGTTGCCTCCCATGTTTACCAGGTTAACCGGCTTTGTGGCTGCCGGTCTTGGAGCTCCTGCGTTCACCGGGATCGTATTGGCTCCGGTTAAAGGCATATTCGGCCTGAAATTCGGTCTAGGAGCACCTCTCTGAGGTGGTCCTCTCTGACCCTCCGCCTGAATGCGATGATGCCAGCTACAATTCCGAGTTGAATGATTGGCCGGCTTGCGTGGGTCTGTAGTGTGATAACAGCAAGGCCCGTCTAATCTTGACTCAAAAGTTAGAGGACTTGATCCTCCCATACTTTCTTCGGCCAAGCACCTTGATTCGGCCTCCAAGCTGGACCCTCTGTCTTTTGTCTCTGACCATCTCCTGCTCCAGGATGGTCCATATTCACTGCAGCAACCTGATCTGAACCGTATCTATAATCCGGATCTCTCTTTTGTAACCGAATTCATGTCGGTCACTGGGCCTCAATGGTCCTACTCGGTTGTTAACCGGTTGCCTCCTGCTTGTTCCCACTGCATCCAATGCTGGCTGTGTCGGATCACCAAGAGCATACGTATCTGCTATCCGGATCGTTTCCGCCAGTGTCTTGGGCATATCCCTCTGGAGCTTCTGCCAGAGCGGGGTGCCATGTCGGCAACCCTGCGCGAACCAAGAAATTGCCTGCTCCTCCACGACACCTTCGCAAGAGTTGCGAATGTTGCTCCACCGAGTCAAAATTCTCGGTCTGTTTCCCGTTCTTCCTGCTTGCACGCAGCCAGGAGCTGAGGTCGGTTAGGCCTCTTGTAGGTGCTGGAGAAATTACTGTAAAATGCCTCCTCCAAGTCCACCCAAGAGTTGATACTACCCGGCGGTAAGTTATTCAGCCAAATCCGGGCTGGCCCTTCCAACATGTGCGGGAGATACCGGACCGCCCATCGGCGATTGCCCCCCGCAATGTGCACTGATGATACATAGTCTATCAGCCAATCCTGTGGCTTTGTGTTGCCATTATACGGCTTTGTGCTTCGGCCAAGCTGAAACAACGGCACGCTCGGCTCGTTCATGATCCGAGGTCCAAAACATGGAGGACCCGGTGGGCCTTGCTCTTCTAGCTTCTCGGACTGGTAAATTCTATCCAACTTGAGACGCTGATCATCGGATCCAATGCCCGAGGTCCCAGTCTTGATGCAAGTGCATTATCATACGTCTGGTATCCGGCTCGCGCCATAGCCGAATTTCCGTCATCATAGCGGTAACCCGCCTGGCCACCACCTTGCTGTTGCGCTCGCACAATCACTTGCTGCCCCGGAGGACGAGGTGGTTGACCTCGGCCAGCCGAATTGCCCCTTCCAGCTCCCGGGTAGCCTTGTCCACCACTGTTTCTGCTTTGGCCACCTCTTCCTTGAGCGGCTAGCTGCTTGCCGGCATATTCAGCATCATAGGTCTGCAGCTGCTTGCTCTTACCCGAGTTCACGCTCTGGGCCCGGTCAACTCCGACGTGCGGGGATGACGCCTGCCCCTTGGACCTCTGGCTAACAGCCTTAACCGACACTACTACCGAGAAACACCTGCATCCGGATTAGCTTTCCGGTAAGCCTCATTCTGCCGGTTACACACATCTACTAGCTCATTGACTCTCTCTGCCTGCCTTCGCCAAGCGTCCCCGGTTAGTGTGCTCAACTCGGCTCGCGCTGCCGCTGCAGCCCTAAGATTCTTAGCCGGGGAGCTATACACCGGCTTGCCTGTGCCAGATCTATGACTAGTAGCCTTACTTGAGCTCGATCCTGCAGCTCTAGCTAACTCGTCATTGAGGTCCTTACCCCGGTTACGCAACTCGGCTTTCTTGCGCGAGCGATGCACTACAGGAGTAAAGCCATCAGTGATACCATTGGCAGCATTGTACTCTCTCATATCTCTATCAAAGGCTTGCCTAGACTCCACCACTAACCGGGCTTCTTTTTGCAACCTCAGGCGCTCTGCCTCTAGCTGAGCTACAGTAAGCTCTACATTTGCCCCAGGTGCCACTGGCCGAGATAACTTCTCCAGGACATCCTCTAAGGGAGCCTCCCTACTTGACATGCCAAGCGGGCCAACCGGATCCGGTTTCTCCTTTGGGAACTTGGCCGTCCGAGTCGGCTTGTCAACCAGATCAACTGGCGTGGCTAGCTCCTCGGGCATGCTCTTGCTGGCATCTCCTTTGCCAGCCGCAGCACTTGTTCCAACCACCATTACCTCCACGCTACTCCCGGGGCGAGCGCTACGCCGTCCGAGAGCTGCGCGGAAAGAGGGAGGATCCTCAGCCACGAGCACCTGCGCCGGGTACTCGCGGACAGGCTCGGTGGCGACGTAGGTGACGAAGCTGCCGAGCGTCATGAGGAAGCCGTCAGCGGGGAAGGGCTTGTTGGCGAAGCACCCCGCGTTGTCGCTGATGAAGTTGAACTTGCCGATCTTGCAAACGAGCCCAGAGAGGACCCGCTCGCCGGAGCCAGTGACGGAGCCCGTCCGGAAGGAAACCCCAGCCAACGCCACTGCTCGCCCCACGGTGGGCGCCAACTGTCGTGGTGGTGTCACGGCAGATGCCATAGGATGGCTTAAGTTGTGGGCTCGCTAGGACGTTGGGGGATCCGGGGAGGGTTTGCGCGCTCACGAGCACGCATGAAGAACAACCAAGAACTCGCAGAACAAACAAGAACAAGCAGAACCAAGAAGAAGCAAAGAACACCACGATGTACCCTGCTTCGGGGCCCTCTTGTGGAGGTAACACCCCTACTGCAGCACTAGCCTACTCTCTTTATATCTCAAGTGTTTACAAGTACAGTGCGCTCCTTGAGCTGTATGAAGAACAATGGTGAAAGCTCTAGGAAGAAGATGGAGCTTGGGGGGAAATGATGCTCGTTCTCCTCACCCTTGTCTCGCCCGTCCCTCGTACTGGAGGATGTGGTAGCTTACTTATACACTAACCGAATTACCATTTTGCCCCTGGCTGGAAGTGATAATGGCATGGACAAGAGGAACAGGACAAGCCTCTGCCCCCTGTCAATCCAACGGCCGGACTGTCAGGCCTATCTTGCTCTTTCGGGCAATGGCAGCTGTAGCCCATCGGGTCTAGGTCACATCCTCTTTCCCGAATTGGCCGAGTCAGCTCCTAGGTCGCTGCGCTCCCAGGAATCCCGTGGCTTGACCTGGCTGTCAAGTCCCAGCAGGCCTATCTTGCCTCTTCAGGCAATGGCAGGCGTAGCCCACCGGGTCTAGGCCACATCCTCTTTCCCGAATTGGCCGAGTCAGCGCCTAGGGCCTTGCGATCCGGAAAACCTGTGACTCGACCTGCTGTCCTCTGAACCTCGGTCAGTTGAATTGCAGGTCCCGTGACCTTACTGACATTACTTGGCCCCCGTGCCTTATCCGGATCACCTTATCCGGGTCCTTCCTGACCAATCCGGCTAACTCAGCCGAGACTTCCCAAACTAATCCGGTTTGGCTTTACTGGATCCCCCTTGTTTCTTCTCATACTTTAGCTCGATAGAGAGCTAACCGAATCACATGAGATTCGGCCCAAGTGATCCGGCTGAATATTGATCCGGCCAGCCTTTTAGGGCTCTCAACACCACATCTTTGCCCTACCCGGGGGCAGCCCCCCGACATGTAGTCCCGCAAGACCTACAGCGTACGGCTCTGGCTGCCCGTTGACATGCGAAAGGGAGAAGATCAGAGATGACTTTCCCGTCCCATTCCAAGTCTCATGGTTAACGCTTCATTTACGGCGCAAGAACACTGACGGCATTGGTTCTTAAGTCCTAGGTAATACTTTCCCGTGCAAATGGAACCTCCACCAACCACATCATACCATGGTTCCATCTGCCAGCCAACAATATTTATATATAGCAATTCACATCATTCGAAAATAGGTTTTACTTTTTCATGCAATGATAAACCATAGTATTTTGCATTTACTTTGATAAACATAATCAAGTAGGACATGAGCAAGAGTGAACTTGCCTTGGATAGAAATAGCAGTTCAAACCCTTCGGGGTTCTAGGGTTTGCGGTAAAACCCCGAGTTCTGTAAAAGGCAACGTAATCCCGATAAGGACTACAGAAAACTCTGGCAAGATGCTATTATGCATAGTAATGAAATGCATCACAAAATACCCCCAATCATACCCAAGCTTAACTAGGTAAGGTTCATTTTAAAATGATACTTCGATAACATCGTAAATTTAGCTTAGGTTATTTTATCACCTTTAGGTGATGTTATAAGTGCTTACGTTCATCATGAGTTGAGATTAGTGGTTACTTAGGAATTTAGGAACTAGATAAGATTTACTTGATTATTTTAGAATTCTATGTCTTCAAGACTTAAGTGTGTTCACTTTTATTTAATTAATGAGGTGTTATTAAATATTAGGAGTAATTACTTATGTGTTTATTTTAGTTAAGTAATTATGTAATATTATGTGAATAGTAACACTTGGAAAACAACAAAGTAATAATAGATTGGAATGGAATGATTAATTTGGATTAATAACTCAAATAATTTGTAACATGAAATCAATCCAATTACTAAAGGTTGTTAACAATGGTGGTCACATTTTATTAAGTAGAGAACTCACTCTTATGAATTAAGAACTACATGGAATATTATGAAATAATAACATAATGTCTTTGTATGTTGTTAGCATTTTATTATTATTTATTACTCTTGAATAATTATTTTCCTTATGGAAAATATCATTTTAATAAAACACTTAAAGAATATTACTTACACCTGTTTACAAACAGAATTCTCAAAATAGACATAATAATATTATTGAAACATATTTTATATTTGAAGTTAGACATGTGAAACCATTTATATGGATTTGAAATGCATCCAAAATAGCATTTCGAATTAACTTTATATTTTTAAAAATAAATAAATAAATTGTTGTTTCAATTTTAGATTGATTTAATTGTAATTGATCACACATTCAAATGATATAGATAGATCTATTTTATTTTTCTTATCATTTTGGTATATTGTTTGTATTTTTATAACGTGGTGATATTATTTTAAATATATTATAAATCAAGATAAAATACTTAATATTGCTTAACAATATATTAAGATTCTTTAGAGTTATACTAGTTATTTTTAACTATTTTAAAATATTACATCTATAGTTATATTGACTAATTAATTTTTAGAACTTTCTAATTAATTTTATTTGTGAATTTACCAAACTGCCCCTGGTCAACCCTGGTTGAACCAGACCAAAACTTGGCTCGGGTCGGTGGTCAACCCGACCGAGGCACACCCTCTCTCTCGCCTCTCTCTCACCTGACCTCGTGCTCTTCTCTCTCCCCGTGGCTCCTCTTTCCGCCGACGCCGTCGCCGCACCATTCCGGCGAGGTTCGTCCATCTCCGCCGCCGTGCCGTGGCGCAATCGATGCGCCCCACCTTCCTCTCCATTCCTACCCCGGCGATTCACTCCTCCTCTTCTAACGCGGCCGTGCGCGACCCGTACCCGAACCTAGGGTTCCGGTGGCAGCGCGGCGTTGTCGTGCTCCTGGTCCTAGCTGCTCCGCCGTGGCTTGGTGCGGTGCTGCACCCTCTGTGCCGCCGTGGTGGTGTAGGTGAAGAATGCGTCCCCGTGGCCCCATCTCCTCTGGCCACACGGGCACTGCCCCGTCGCCGTGGAGCTTGTGTCCATGGGCGCTGGTAAGCCTTCTTTCCTCTCCTCACTTCTTCTCCTTCCTTCTCCTTGCCTATGGCCCTGCTCTGTGATGTGTAGCATGTAGTGATTTTAGGTTTTCCATTGCCAGGTGTTGTGCTGCCTTGTGGCTCCTGTGGTGTTCTCTGGATGATCCTCTAGTGTCCATGTGCAAAATGTTGGAGATGATTTGGTTAATGGATATTGCTGTGGTGACAAGTGCTTGTGCTGTCTTTTGCTAATCTTCAGTTATTTGCCCAAAGCAAAATAACATGTGTGTGCTTCTCTGAACCATTAAGTTCAGAGATGTGCCTCTGTTAAAATCAAATGTAAAGTAGATTTCTGTAGCTAAATAATTTTAGCTAAGCATGCTGTGATGCCTCTTTTGAGTTACACAGAAGCTAGCTAGTTAACTTAGCTCTGGAAATCTTTTTATGCTTTCCTGTGCTCTTATTGGTGAACAAATGGCTAGTATGTGATTTGTGTTTGAGATGCTTTTCCTTAATGGATTTGTGTCCAGCAACATGTACTGGTTATGTGCTCTTGCCTATGATGCATAGGATGAGGCCCAAATTTATTAAGAACAGATGTTGCTTGTATTATTAATTTCCTGTGATGATTTTAGCATAGCAGCTCTATGCTTATCTGAGGAAAATATCCAGCCACCCCTCCTAATTATTCTAGCAAATCCTTGCTAAAGAATAAAGATTTCACCTTCCGGTTTGTGGTGGTGTTGGATATGTGTGCTGCTTGTGGATTTGCTATTTGCTTGATCAACAATCTCTTGGCTCCTCTCCTTGCTAGCCTGCTCCTCCAGCTCCAGATGCTCCCCTTTAGCTTCTGGCCTTCCCTCCTTGCTCCAATGATCCTTGCTGCTTCTATCCCATCTTGCTCTTGCTTTTGGCAAGGATCCAGTGGTGGATTTATTTGGTGTGAGTGATTTGTGATGATCTGAGTTCAAATCAGAGATGAACTCGAGCTGTGCTTGAGTGTGTGTGAAGATGAGCTATGCTCCTTGCTTGCTACGACTTCCCCTTGCTCTTATCCTCCCCAGGCTTGTGTTCACTGTGCTGGTGACAGCACATGTATGTGGGAAGTGATTGTGCTGCTTGCTTGCTTGGCTCCCAGGTTCTGTTAACCTGGAGCTTCGGCTGGTTGATATTATCTCCAAGTTTTGCATTCTTTTCACTAGCCAAGTGGATTTGTGGCCTGTGATGTTGCTCTGAGGCAATATATGATGATTAAGAACAGATACTACACTAAGTTGCCTAATCCACTCAATGATGTAATTAGCAATACACCTTATTGCTAATCTGAGAGTATTATTAACCCTAACCCCTCTTTGTATTCTTTACTATTTTTGTTTTTCTTTTGTTTTGCAGGAAATCAATTATAAAGTTGGAGACCAAATGAACAAGATACAAGAATTTCTAGTTTAGGAATATTTGGAATTTTCCTTATTTGTGTAATTCAAATTGTTGTCATATAATTGTAAAGACAATGTAATATTGTGATTATTCAATAAAGTTATTTATTTGTCGTTCAAGAATTGTATAATTTGTAATATGTGTTGTAAAGATTTAAATTATTCAAAGAACTTTAAATTCATTTACTTAATTATTGTTTTTGTTACTACATTGTTTTAATTTGAATTACTTTACAAATTCAATTTATTTGAATATTCAAATTGAATTCAAAATTCCCGCAACAAGTAAATTATCTAAAGGTCATGTCGAAATTTACTTGCATTCACCTAAAATGAACTAAACCTATTTCAAGAAGATGAATGAACTCCGATCACTCCAGGGTTTTTAATTTGCGAAAAAATTATTCGGGTTTTTTAAATACATGCATGTAGATACACAAATTCCTATTTCTGCCCTCTGATAACTCCTAAATGCTGGGGTATTACAGTCTTTCCCCCTTAACAAGAACTTCGTCCCGAAGTTATGACGTGTGTATGAATGTGAGAGTTACTCAGGTGATACCTAGATGAGGTGATTATTATGTGGGCTTTATGAATTGGCTTTACTACCTCCTTGGAACTCATATCCTTGGGGAAACACCATAAATCTTCATGTAGCCTGCTTACTTAGAAACTTGAATATGTTGCCTAAGTTGTAATGTGGTTTATTATTTCCTCCTCTCTATTCTTTCTCTTGTATGGATCAAGGTTGTATCTTATCATATTTTCCTACTTGAATTTAGGTGATCCAAATGATAAGTTATTAAAATTCTGTATCTAGTATCCAACATCACTTGGTGAAGCCATCCAGTTAAATCCTAGCAAAGCTTTAATTAAGTTGGTTATAGAAGAATCCAATTGCCTTATGCATATAAGAAGAATTTGTTAACAAGGTAGCTAGTCTTGTTACCAAACTACTTCTATATAACACCTGCAATGGAATATCACACTGTTACTAGAGAAGTTAATAAGAATATATTTTGATATTGGAGTTTCAAAATACTTAGTGATGGACTAGCATAGTGCTTCTATGCACATCTATGACATCCTTCTATATAATCTTCTTGTTGATCTTCCTCCTTTCTTATGTTGCCTTCTCTTGTAGAATGATTTTGAGAAGATTGGGAGATAAGAAGATAAGATAATCTTGGTAGGATAAGTAGATCTAGATTAAGATTTAGTTTAGTCTTTTATCCTCCTTCCAAATATTCTTCCTTTTCTTTTCTTTAAGATATGTACTTATTCGATTAATGATGTAAGTCATACTCATCATTTGGTTTATAGTTTCTTGTATTATTCGCTTGTAACCAAATGTTTGAGAATTTAGATAGGACAAGATTTTGAAGTTTGTAGCACTCATGTTGATGACTAAGTCTAATCCACCAACATCAGCGAAACCTCGATGTAAGTTTCACAAGTTGAATTTCAAGCTTTTAGTTACTCGTCAAACTAACGACATTCTCAACTAGCCTTTCGAGTGGTGGTTGAACACTCTATGACTTCGTTGAAAAAGTTTTTATTTTCCCTGGATTTTTAGATGCATGCAATGCGAATGCACATATTAGTCCCTTTCTACTCTCTGAACTACGGGTATTACATACTCTTCCCCTTAGAATTTGCTAGGGCGCTTCCTTTCGTCTGACCTTTTGTTAGTCGATATTCATCTAGTTGTGTCCATTCAGTCTCAAGTAACAACTAGATCTTTTCTGTTGAATAGAGATGCTCTCTCTATGCCCTTTGTGCTCAAACTTCCAACCTACATACTTATGGTCTCTCGAAGAACACCGGTACTATCACCAGGTTGTGATTTCCGAGATATTCTCCGGTTCAGAGTTATCATTCCTACATCCAATAGCTTCCCGAAGAACAATTGGTAAGTCCACCCTGTGAACAACCAATAAGATCTCCCGGTACATTGAATATTCACTCGGACTAGCATTCCAGTTGTCTCACCTAGGGTCTTGAGAAAATACTATTGCAAAACTAGTTGCAATTGGTGATAACTTAACTCTAATTTAGAACGGGTTGTTGGTCATCTAGTCCAAATTCGTCTGATATACAACTCTTTCATCTATCTGTTGCTGGGACTGGTTCCTTTCTTTTGGGTGATCAGACGACGTGACTCTTCAATTTTATATTGGTTCAACCTCCATCTGAGTCCTTGGATCTTGGATGTCAATCCTATGACAATCCATCCTTCTCTACAACTACCCCGTATAGATGGTGACTTCACTATAACTCGACATCACATGTCTTTGTTGGCCACATTCCAAATAACTAACTCCTTGGGCTCTCGACTATCCAGGAACTCATCTCCCATAGTTCTGATGTGTGTACTTTGGAACACTGAACTTTGAACTCTTGTCGCCTTGTTCTCGATGATACTACTATCTTGTCTTGCTTGAAATATCTGTCTTTGTTATTGTCTGCTAAGTATTGGATTGTTGCTTCATACTCCTCTTCCTTCAACTTCATGGCTTTTTTAGACATACAAGTTCTATATAACTTCTTCTATCTTCTATATCAGTTGTGCCTTATGATTTTCCAACACCCATTTCTTCCGTCAAGTTACGACAACTCCCAACTATATATGACTACACCTGTGGCTTCTTAACCCAGCATCTTTCAATTTCCCGCTCGATGTCCTTCACTCAATAATCTGTATCCTTGTATAAGTCTTCAAATTTGACTGTCCAAATCATAGATTTGTCATGACAGGTCCTGTTATTTAGATCTTCCAACTTCATAATTCTCCTACTTCAGTAGAGTTTCTCATGTAGCTTTGCTGTCATCATCGTTAGTTAACCTTCCTTCATCTTGTGATGATACTCTTCTTGAACTTACGTAGTTTCTCCATCCTTCCATGTCTGATGATGTAGACCTCCAAATCCAAATATGATATGAGTTGTGGTCCATCCCCACGTATAGCTTCTTTTACTTCGATCATCTTGACTTCCTTCTCTTCCTGAGCTTTCATTGTTGTTTGAAACTTTTGAGAACACGTCTCTCCCTTACACGAATCCTATCTACCTCTAGATCAGTAACATCAAGAAAAGAACTCAATGTAACAATCATGCCATTGTACATCGATTTCTATCTTTATGTACCAACCTAGCCAATCAAAAATCCAATAAGATCCAATAAATCGCAAATGCAGTTATATCAACCATGCAACATAAGCCTGTACAATAAGTAGTACTTTGAGTAAAAACATCTCAAGTACCCAGACTTAGATGCTATACACTACAAGATAGGTATATATTACCTTATAGTCCTATGCTAAAACAACTTTTTGCCTCAGTATTTACACCAGTTGCCCATTTGCAACGGAGTAATCCTAAGACAAAGTACTCAAAGAGTAGTTGTGGTAAGGCTTTGTTTCCTATGGGACTAAACTCCATGTAGCTTGGATCTTCCGTCTGGCTTGAACATCTATTTGTGAACATATCCAGATCCTTCATGTAGTTACTCATGGTACATCAGAAGTAGTAGTGTAGCTTCCGTCATTGTTTATGCCATCTCCTAATTTCCTTAACACCTTGTACTATACTTAGGTGAAACCTCTTGAACTACATCATTAGGGTATTGGCATACTTTTCATAGTTGAATGTCGATGATTTACCACTATCATCAAACATCTTTTGTCTTCTTCATCACCAACTTATGATAGGGTTCTACTTCATAGGATTATCAATGATACCATATAGGTAACACTGACTTGGATATACTCTATTTGGTGTATCAACTGGTACAAGACAGTCTTAACTGGTCATACGAAGTTGAAAATAATTAAGGTAGGTGAATGTTATTTCTATAGAATAGTAAATAAGAATATCTACTCCAGTTGGGTAAGGAAATGTGTATACAAGTATGACAGTATTATTCTCAGATGTATAACCATCATAGTTGTAGAAATATAGAGTTTAGTTAAATATGATAACTCCCTATAGTCTTACCAACCTACAAGTCTCCTAAAAGGTTTTAATCCTAAGGTCGTTCGCTCTGATACCACCTGTAGTGACCCAGCACACCACTGCATGTTATAGTGTACAAGTCGATGACATAATACTCACGGAAGGACCATTCCGTAAATATTACATCCTTCAGAGTAGTACAACAGAAACATAGTCGGTCCAAGGTAACACTATAGGATTACAACACTATTCAGTACAAAATCTCGAGAACCTTCTTTACATACAGAAGTAGGTCTCGTGCAAATGAAACTCTCAAAAAGATCCAAGACGTAGTACTAAGCTGAATATCAGCTCTACCTCTAACTTCTGGTCCACTACTGCTGTTGTCACAGCCCTAATCTATCCATCTGGAATTTCCGTGTCTAGAGTTGTGCCCCTCCATCCAATTATATTCGTCTTGTCCATAAATATTATTGTCGACGTGTCCACCGTTACACTGTTGTCGCCACTCATCAGTTGGCATAGTAGAGGTTGACTCCTTCAGGCTCCACCAGGTTGATTTGACTCCTTGCCGAAGATCTCACCAACATCGCTATGGATTCCTGTCCTTCCTCTGTTGTCTCCAATAATCTAAGCAGGGGGTCAACGGAGGAAAGGGTGAGCAACACGAGCGTTACTCAGCAAGTTCATATAACAGGAATAAGGTGTTTTATGCACTAGCTACCATCCATACCAAAAGGTCATGGATGAACATGCATATCTTTGTAAAACATTTTTAGGAAAAGATTTATTTTATCTTCAGAAAACTATGCCCGTCATCCATTCACAGGTGCTAGGGCTTTGAGGAGCCTCCTTTCCTGCAGCGTTCGTCGTTCCTTCCCGGAACAGGGAGTAACATGTCACATTTTTACACTCTGGAGAGGTGCGTTACTTTACCCATAAGAGATCAACGCCTTGTTGCACAACCGGGCGTACTTTCCCGTCCACACTCTCTTTGGTATGGGGCCCTGTCGATGAACCAAGCCATTCACCGTGCTTCTCCAACAACCCCGCATGCCCACCCAATTCATGCATAGCAGAATCACCCCTGATACACTACCCCTCACGGTAGGTACCTAGGCATCCTCTTGCAGACCAATTCATGCATAGCAGAATCACCCCTGGCTCTACCCCTCACGGTAGATACCTAGGCATCCCCTTGCAGACCATCATAGGCACCAGAGTCCGTGGGCATTAAGGGGTCCCACCCATGTGCATGTAGTCCCGCAAGACCTACAGCGTACGGCTCTGGCTGCCCGTTGACATGCGAAAGGGAGAAGATCAGAGATGACTTTCCCGTCCAATTCCAAGTCTCATGGTTAACGCTTCATTTACGGCGCAAGAACACCGACGGCATTGGTTCTTAAGTCCTAGGTAATACTTTCCCGTGCAAATGGAACCTCCACCAACCACATCATACCATGGTTCCATCTGCCAGCCAACAATATTTATATATAGCAATTCACATCATTCGAAAATAGGTTTTACTTTTTCATGCAATGATAAACCATAGTATTTTGCATTTACTTTGATAAACATAATCAAGTAGGACATGAGCAAGAGTGAACTTGCCTTGGATAGAAATAGCAGTTCAAACCCTTCGGGGTTCTAGGGTTTGCGGTAAAACCCCGAGTTCTGTAAAAGGCAACGTAATCCCGATAAGGACTACAGAAAACTCTGGCAAGATGCTATTATGCATAGTAATGAAATGCATCACAAAATACCCCCAATCATACCCAAGCTTAACTAGGTAAGGTTCATTTTAAACTGATACTTCGATAACATCGTAAATTTAGCTTAGGTTATTTTATCACCTTTAGGTGATGTTATAAGTGCTTACGTTCATCATGAGTTGAGATTAGTGGTTACTTAGGAATTTAGGAACTAGATAAGATTTACTTGATTATTTTAGAATTCTATGTCTTCAAGACTTAAGTGTGTTCACTTTTATTTAATTAATGAGGTGTTATTAAATATTAGGAGTAATTACTTATGTGTTTATTTTAGTTAAGTAATTATGTAATATTATGTGAATAGTAACACTTGGAAAACAACAAAGTAATAATAGATTGGAATGGAATGATTAATTTGGATTAATAACTCAAATAATTTGTAACATGAAATCAATCCAATTACTAAAGGTTGTTAACAATGGTGGTCACATTTTATTAAGTAGAGAACTCACTCTTATGAATTAAGAACTACATGGAATATTATGAAATAATAACATAATGTCTTTGTATGTTGTTAGCATTTTATTATTATTTATTACTCTTGAATAATTATTTTCCTTATGGAAAATATCATTTTAATAAAACACTTAAAGAATATTACTTACACCTGTTTACAAACAGAATTCTCAAAATAGACATAATAATATTATTGAAACATATTTTATATTTGAAGTTAGACATGTGAAACCATTTATATGGATTTGAAATGCATCCAAAATAGCATTTCGAATTAACTTTATATTTTTAAAAATAAATAAATAAATTGTTGTTTCAATTTTAGATTGATTTAATTGTAATTGATCACACATTCAAATGATATAGATAGATATATTTTATTTTTCTTAACATTTTGGTATATTGTTTGTATTTTTATAACGTGGTGATATTATTTTAAATATATTATAAATCAAGATAAAATACTTAATATTGCTTAACAATATATTAAGATTCTTTAGAGTTATACTAGTTATTTTTAACTATTTTAAAATATTATATCTATAGTTATATTGACTAATTAATTTTTAGAACTTTCTAATTAATTTTATTTGTGAATTTACCAAACTGCCCCTGGTCAACCCTGGTTGAACCAGACCAAAACTTGGCTCGGGTCGGTGGTCAACCCGACCGAGCCACACCCTATCTCTCGCCTCTCTCTCACCTGACCTCGTGCTCTTCTCTCTCCCCGCGGCTCCTCTTTCCGCCGACGCCGTCGTCGCACCATTCCGGCGAGGTCCGGCCATCTCCGCCGCCGTGCCGTGGCGCAATCGATGCGCCCCACCTTCCTCTCCATTCCTACCCCGGCGATTCACTCCTCCTCTTCTAACGCGGCCGTGCGCGACCCGTACCCGAACCTAGGGTTCCGGTGGCAGCGCGGCGTTGTTGTGCTCCCGGTCCTAGCTGCTCCGCCGTGGCTTGGTGCGGTGCTGCACCCTCTGTGCCGCCGTGGTGGTGTAGGTGAAGAATGCGTCCCCGTGGCCCCTTCTCCTCTGGCCACACGGGCACTGCCCCGTCGCCGTGGAGCTTGTGTCCATGGGCGCTGTAAGCCTTCTTTCCTCTCCTCACTTCTTCTCCTTCCTTCTCCTGGCCTATGGCCCTGCTCTGTGATGTGTAGCATGTAGTGATTTTAGGTTTTCCATTGCCAGGTGTTGTGCTGCCTTGTGGCTCCTGTGGTGTTCTCTGGATGATCCTCTAGTGTCCATGTGCAAAATGTTGGAGATGATTTGGTTAATGGATATTGCTGTGGTGACAAGTGCTTGTGCTGTCTTTTGCTAATCTTCAGTTATTTGCCCAAAGCAAAATAACATGTGTGTGCTTCTCTGAACCATTAAGTTCAGAGATGTGCCTCTGTTAAAATCAAATGTAAAGTAGATTTCTGTAGCTAAATAATTTTAGCTAAGCATGATGTGATGCCTCTTTTGAGTTACACAGAAGCTAGCTAGTTAACTTTGCTCTGGAAATCTTTTTATGCTTTCCTGTGCTCTTATTGGTGAACAAATGGCTAGTATGTGATTTGTGTTTGAGATGCTTTTCCTTAATGGATTTGTGTCCAGCAACATGTACTGGTTATGTGCTCTTGCCTATGATGCATAGGCTGAGGCCCAAATTTATTAAGAACAGATGTTGCTTGTATTATTAATTTTCTGTGATAATTTTAGCATAGCAGCTCTATGCTTATCTGAGGAAAATATCCAGCCACCCCTCCTAATTATTCTAGCAAATCCTTGCTAAAGAATAAAGGATTTCACCTTCTGGTGTGTGGTGGTGTTGGATATGTGTGCTGCTTGTGGATTTGCTATTTGCTTGATCAGCAATCTCCTGGCTCCTCTCCTTGCTGGCCTGCTCCTCCAGCTCCAGATGCTCCCCTTTAGCTTCTGGCCTTCCCTCCTTGCTCCAATGATCCTTGCTACTTCTATCCCATCTTGCTCTTGCTTTTGGCAAGGATCCAATGGTGGATTTATTTGGTGTGAGTGATTTGTGATGATCTGAGTTCAAATCAGAGATGAACTCGAGCTGTGCTTGAGTGTGTGTGAAGATGAGCTATGCTCCTTGCTTGCTACGACTTCCCCTTGCTCTTATCCTCCCCAGGCTTGTGTTCACTGTGCTGGTGACTGCACAGGTATGTGGGTAGTGATTGTGCTGCTTGCTTGCTTGGCTCCCAGGTTCTGTTAACCTGGAGCTTCGGCTGGTTGATAATATCTCCAAGTTTTGCATTCTTTTCACTAGCCAAGTGGATTTGTGGCCTGTGATGTTGCTCTGAGGCAATATATGATGATTAAGAACAGATACTACACTAAGTTGCCTAATCCACTCAATGATGTAATTAGCAAGACACCTTATTGCTAATCTGAGAGTATTATTATCCCTAACCCCTCTTTGTATTCTTTACTGTTTTTGTTTTTCTTTTGTTTTGCAGGAAATCAATTATAAAGTTGGAGACCAAATGAAGAAGATACAAGAATTTCTAGTTTAGGAATATTTGGAATTTTCCTTATTTGTGTAATTCAAATTGTTGTCATATAATTGTAAAGACAATGTAATATTGTGATTATTCAATAAAGTTATTTATTTGTCGTTCAAGAATTGTATAATTTGTAATATGTGTTGTAAAGATTTAAATTATTCAAAGAACTTTAAATTCATTTACTTAATTATTGTTTTTGTTACTACATTGTTTTAATTTGAATTACTTTACAAATTCAATTTATTTGAATATTCAAATTGAATTCAAAATTCCCGCAACAAGTAAATTATCTAAAGGTCATGTCGAAATTTACTTGCATTCACCGAAAATGAACTAAACCTATTTCAAGAAGATGAATGAACTCCGATCACTCCAGGGTTTTTAATTTGCGAAAAAATTATTCGGGTTTTTTAAATACATGCATGTAGATACACAAATTCCTATTTCTGCCCTCTGATAACTCCTAAATGCTGGGGTATTACATAATTACTCTTGTAACTTTTTTCCTCCAGGACTCCTTCTTCAAAGTTGACTATTTCTGACGTTGATTCTCTTTCAGATCGATCCCTACTTTTGGACTCTCCCATCCGAAGAGGAGACCGGCTCAGGCCAAGAAACCATTGTGAAGTTGCCAGAAGAAGTCGCTAATCCTGGCGAGGAAATGATCGCACATGGCACTGTTTCCGAGCCTGGTGGTAGCACATCTGAAGAGGAGCAACAAATGGCCAACGCTCTCTTGTCCACGGCTCCAGGCACATCTTTCCTGGCGCTTCCTGAAGTACCTCGCAGGTCCTCTAAGCGTCTTCTCTCTGAGAGCTCAGAAGATCCCTCGCAACCTGAGAAACGTCGCAAGGCCTTGGCGTTGCTTGTGGATATCAAAGCTGCCAAATCTTTAAAACTTGCTAAGCCTGGCAGCGCTGTACTTTCCTCCGGGCCTGCGGTGAAGAATTGTCCCTCGACAAGCTCGGGTATTTCCTCGCGATATTCTTTTCTTTGTATTCATGTGTCTTTATGAAGGGTTGTTTATTCACTGTTGTTTTTTCTATCCCGTAGGCTCAGTCCTGCAAGATTTGTCTTCTCCTTCTTCTGGTTGCCTGATGAGGAGCGTCCGTATTGCTTCTGGGTAAGACTTGCTTTCCTTCTATAACTGTTGTGTTGTCATTTTGGTCTATAACCACCAATATCTTGCAGGGCCATGGTTGGAGGAGATACAAAGTCTACCTCCTCCACTGATCTTTCTCAGCCAACCACGAGTGAAGGTGATGTTGCTGGCGAGAACATGGGAACTAGCGATGGCGCGACTTATCTGAAGCCTTCTTTAGAAGAGGGTATTGCCGATGCGGCTCCTGCCGTGGTTCCAGTCGCAGCGCCATCTGCGACTCCTAATGTTGATGGGATGCCCCTTCAAGTTGGAGCTCCTATTTCTAAAGCGGCTGACCTCCCCAGCGCTAGCTGTTCCAAATCAATTGCAGATGCCATAATCGATGCTGGAGATAAGCACGCTGCTTTATTGCGCGACCTGGTTGGGAAATTATCTTCAAGTCGCCTGGTACGCATACTGTAGCCCCCAAGGATCAAGACCTTGTGTCAGTTCGCAGGGTGTTGATTCTTTCTTTTCTCCGAGCTTTTAGCCCACAAGTACCTTTCAAAATTGCTTATATTCCGCTTACTCGCAGCTTGAGCTTTCCTCGCTTGCTGCTTCTGACGCAATGAAAGTCAAGGGCATTTCCTTAGATAAACCTGAAGTGACGCGATCTGCCTTGGGACATCATAGCGATATCGTTGAGAACCAAGCGCAAGAAATACAAACTCTCAAAGATCAACTTGACTCCTACGAAGAGCAATTTAAAGAACTTGAAGCAGATTCCAAGCAGCGACTAATGGAGAAGGATGAATTGATAAAATCCTTGCGAGAGGGGCTGAATCTCAAATCTGAGCTGCTTGATCGGCTGAAAGGAGACCATGCGAGGGAGCTCGCCGCGCGAGATGAAAAATATAACTCGCTGCTCAAGGCTTTTGATGGTTTTGGATCTGCTGTTAAGTCAGCCATTCTGCAACTCGCCGGTACATCCCTAATCCGTTGTCTCTTGATCATTTACATCTGGGTGACCATCATGAGCTGCTGATCTGAATAATATCTTGTTTTTTGATGCAGGGCCTGGTGCTCCGGTGTACCGCTCCAACTTGAAGGATCAACTGGAATATCTTCAAGATTTTAGCCAGCGCCTTCTTAAAGTAACCAAAGAGGTTATGACAAAAATCTCCCCTGCGACTGATGCTCCAGATTCATGTGAGTTTTGGCTGAACAGGCTATTTAAGGCTCCTCACTATGTCTCTGATTGGAAGGGGTCTTCTGCTCGCTCCGGAGCTGCTCATGTGTTGACATTACTCCGGGCATATTATCCAGAAATAGAGGTAGGCAAGATTGCTCTTCATGACCGGGCGAAGCGCGCGGATGGTACTGAGCTTCCCATGAGTGAATACTTCGACATCTGGAAGGGTATGCGTGGATACGCCACATTACTTGTTAAGAATTTAGACTTGGGCTCTTATCTGGGAAAGTTCAACCCTGATGGTAGCAAAGCTACGAAGGAGAAATCCACTGGGCTGAATCATCCCGAGCTTCCGATCCATCCTCAGGACCTGGTGGTACTTCCACTTCATCTGGTGGTGCCTTGGCTATAAGGACACCTGCGGCTCCAACCTCGAGACAAGCCGCGAAGGTTTCTGTTCCTGCGACTCGAAAGCAGAAATAAACATTCAATAGTAGTGTGCGACTCGTCAATAGTGACTTGCCCGTTAGTATGTAAAAAATTTGTGTACTATAAGCAGTACTTTTGTGACCTATAAGCAGGTTCTTTTATGATACTTCCATTAAGTAGACGCTCGCGCGGCTCAGTATTTCCTAGGAACATGTGTGTTCAGGGTCGAGAGCGGCCATGATAGGCAATCAAGCTCGATTGACGCCACACCCCAGTACTTTGGCCGCATAATGCAAGACGCTTCTAGCTTAAGGACTGCCACTCGTTTGGCAAGGGTTGAGGTAGCGAGCAGTGCTCGCTGTGCTTTGTAAAAAATCCCTCAGGGTTGGTGATGTATGAAATTCAAAAGACTCAGCGACTCAATGATAGTTGAGGCGAAACGACGAACCCTTGAATGTCAAGGGTGCCGGCTTTATTTCATAACCACTCAATTTATTACAGGGTGAGACAAAGACGATGCAGACCCTTTAATGCGAGTTTTCTGTTCCTCGCAGGTCATGCATACTTGATACTCATCGCACTCATTTGCGAAATAATACTCCTGACGGAGTGGGTTGAACACCTAGTTGGTTCATGTTTGAGTTGCTAAAAGCAACTCGGGTCGAGCATGATAGCTCCGATGTTTTATGCCAAAGTGAGGGTCAAATCTTTTGATAGGTTAGTCACTGAGTTGCGACTTATGCCAATTCACGTCCTTGGGGGATGAGTCGCGGGGGGTAAGGCCTCACAATAGTTGGGCCTCTCTGACTTGGGTTGTTGATTGATATTGGATCTATGCATATACGCCATCTCTTGTTTTGTTTTTGTATCAAAGCGATTCCTGGAGTATTATCTTCCTGACTCGCGACTGTATGGTTGAATTCACCATCTGGTGGGCGCGTCCTGCTGTCCATTCATTCGAGTCCCCAAGGCGACTCGCTTTGGGCTGCGGAGGTTTACTGATGGCCTGAGACCATGTGAGGAGTTGGCGATGCAAGCTTCTTCTGCAATTACTGAGCCTGCTTCCTCGCATTCTAGCGCTCTCTGTCTGTCTCCATGCACCGTGATCACGCCGTTTGGTCCTGGTATCTTTAACTGCAGGTATACGTAGCAGGGGCGGGCAGTGAATTTGACATAAGCTTCTCTCCCGAAGATCGCATGGTATGGGCTTTTGACTGCTACGACCTCGAAGCTCAGGAACTCTGTGCGGAAGTTTCGCTCGGTCCCGAAGCTGACTTCGAGGGTAATTTTTCCTATAGGTCGAGTGATTATTCCTGGAATTATGCCTTGTATATCCTTCCTTGTTGGCTGTAGCCGCCGCTCGGGTATGTTCATTCGACGGAGCGTGTCTTGGTATAGGATGTTTACTCTTCCTCCTCCATCCATGAGGACTTTGTTCAACCTGTATCCCGCGACTTGCGGTGTAACAACGAGAGCCAACTGTCCTGGATCTTTTACTTCTGGGGGATGATCGTCGCGACTCCAAACAACCGATCGCTCTGTCCAACGGCGGTGTCTTTCCAGAGTTGGGATTGAGTCGCGGCTCCATCTGCTATTCATTTGCCTTTGTTGCCCGCTGTTTGTACATCCACGGTATGAAATTGCCCTATGTTTCTTCTTACTGAAGTTTCAGGCTTTTGACAGGAGTTCTCCTTGTCCCTATGCTGCATTGGTCCGCTGTGAGTCGCGATTGATGAATCACCTTCCTTCCATCGCCTGTAGTAGTGACACTGTGCCTTGGTGTGACCCGCGGGTCTTCCATCTCTTCTGCGATGTAAGTCGCAAGGACTATCGAAAATCCCTTTGGCGCTGTTGGGGAGTGACTCCCTGTCTCTTTTCTGCTCCCTTAGTTGATACTTACAGTGTTCTGTTTCCTTTGAGATTGGCAAGGTGCCGCTTGCCATCTTGTCTGTCTCTGCGTGCTTGTTAGTAGTCGCCGAGAGTTGGCCGAATGTATGATCTTATGTTCAGTGCGGCTTAAGGTACGCACCGGCGGCTCAAACCTACAGTTCTTTCTCATAACTTGCACTTCAGATTGCGCCGTGGTATCTTTGGCAGAGTCAAGGATCCCTGTGACTTGTTTTATCCAGTCGCTGGTTGATTCGTTCTCCTTCTGGATCCACTGTCTGAGGTTCTTCACGCCCTCTATTTGGAACCTTTTGATGAACTTATCCTTCAATTCCTCCCATGAGTTTATTGACTTTGGCGGCAACCTTAGCAGCCAATCCCTGGCTTCTCCCTGTAGTACCAAGTGAAAATATTTTGCGAGCACCTCCTGAGTTACACCGATTCCTGTCATGTTTATTTCATAGTCCTCTATCCACAGGACAGGGTCTAGATCATTATGGTAGGTCGTGACTTGCTGCGACTCGCCGAAGTTCGGTGGGAAACGAGTGAGCCGTATTTCCTCCCCGAAACATGCTGGTCCTTTCAATAACGAATAGGAGCTCACAGGTGCCGTATCTTCATCTGAATGGTTTCAAACTGGGTTGGTTGAGTCGCATCAAGCATTTGCGGCTTACTGTCAGCCTTACTTCTTTACCTGGTGATATTTGCAGACCTGCTAGCTGGTTGTCTAATTCTTCCACATTGCATCCTTCCTCGCCCCACGATACCTCGTGTTGGGCTCGTTAGGCGTAACTCCATACATGTTTGCTTGCTGTAGGGCGGCAGTCTGTAGCAGATCAATCGCATGGCGAGCGTCCTTATCAGCTCGCGTATCTCCGACTGGTGCTATTTTGATAATATCCCGATCGCGTCGTGCATATTGCTTTCCGGATTATTGTGGAACTTCTGCTTCATCTCTTGCTCTCCTTCGTCGTTCTGGCGCGAGTTGCCTGTTGCTTTTGCTGCCGACGCCTCAGTCGCCGATCTTCTTCCTGGAGTTTTTTGCGCTCTGCCGCGAGTCTTTGTGCTTCTTCGCAAAGCTCCATCCTGACAGCTCGATTTCTTCAACTCTGGGATCTTTCTCCCGGCCAGGCAGAGGTTCCCAGATTGGTTTTGACGGGATGGAGGCTTGTTGCAGTTCTTCTAGCACGCGGACCCTAACTGGCCGCAGTTCCTCTCCTGATTCGTCTCCTTGAGTCGCGTCTGAAAATCAGCGACTGACGGACCCAACGAAGATTTTCACAGACCCGACGGGAATAATATACCCAAATTCAACGTGATCTGCCTCTGGTCCCCAATCTGAGTCGTCGATGAAGGGAACACCATTGATATCTTCCACTTGGCCGATGGCGATGTCCTTGAACCCTGATTCCGATCCTGCGCGGAACGTGACGCTCTTGACCGCAGGCCCCACGGTGGGCGCCAACTGTCGTGGGTTTGTCACGTCAGATGTCATGGATGACTTCGTAGGTGTGGGATTTGCGCGAGTCAATCGTCTCCGAGCTTGGGATCGCAGGAACAAGGACGAACACATATTTACCCAGGTTCGGCCCCTCAATGTGAGGTAAAGACCTACTTCCTGCCTACCCTAGATTGGTATTGATATGATATATGTGGTGTTACAATGGAGGCGATCCGATCTGGGAACTCGCCGTAAGTGCTAGGGTTTTAGGGCTTGATAGCTTGACGCTGTCTAAGTCCTGCGAGTTCTCTTTATATACACAGAGGCTCGCTAGGTTACAAAGAAAACTTCCTCCACAAGGAATACATCGACTGGAACCTACTTGGAGACTAACTCCTCCTCACGTCTTCCAGGATATGTCTTCTAGATCTTTCTCCTTGTGGCGGTGCAATATTGGGCTTGCTTTTATGTAGGCCTTTATTGTGCGAGTAAGTTGAGTCGCACTTTACCAAATATGGGCCGCGGGTTAATCTACAAAGTATTCCCCCGACACCGTCCACCCCGCCATCAACATCGCCTCCGCGTGCTGCATCTCGTGGTATGAAAACCCCCTTCCCTCTCCTTCTCCTCGCCTCGGAACGCGCCTGCCGCTCGCCGCCGGCAATGGAACTGCCGCACCGGAGCTCACTCCGTTGACCTAGCACCGCCCGCGCTGGTCTGATTTGATCTGAACCGTCAGATCTAGATCTGACGGCTATGTTTTATTTCCATACGCGAAGGGGTACGGGCCAATGAGATCCGCCACGTCGACGCTTCGTCAGCAGCCAAGTCAACAGCTTCGTCAGCGCCAAATCAAGCCTCGTCAGCAGTCAACGCCTCGTCAGCGCCAGCGTGGAAAATGATTTTCTCAATTTTGTTTTATTTGGCAGTTTTGCAGAAAAGACCCTAGATCTTAGATCTATTAGAACTTTTTATTGGTTTGGCCAATTTTACGAATTTTATGTTTCCGAAAAGCTCTCGACGTGTAGAATCTTTTTGTGGTATTAGTTTTGCGTTTTTCAAACTTAGATGTATTCAAATTTCAAATGGGAAATTTGAATATTTTTTACATAACTTTTGTTTAAGAATAGCTTTTTGAGTGAATCCAATTGCATTGGATTTGTTTAGTTGCCCCTGTCCAGAAAGGCTCTCCCATATTTTTGTTAAGTACTTTGTTCAACAGTAGCTTTGATTTAGTGTTTATTCCTTTTTGGAATTTATTTTTGTTTAGATGTTTTATTAATTTTTTTTTTCATTTTGACTTCATGCATGTTTTATTAAAACAGAAAAGTTAGTATAATTTGTTCTTGTGTTTTATTTTGCATTTCATGCATACCATATTTTATTGTATTGTTATTATTGTTTGTATGTTTATTTGTGGCTTGTTTTATGTGTTAGACTATTCGGAGGGACCCGAGGACTTTTGCAACTGCTACTCCTGCTCTCCTTGCTGCCAAGGCAAGTGGCACACCTCATAAATTTTCTAAGTATTTTGTCTATGCATGAGTAGAATATTTTTCTTAAGCATGTGTAGGACTTAGTAGGATTGCAATGCTAAAACTGTTTAGAATAGCTCCCCTTTACTAGATGGTCAAGCATCCCATTTTAACTTAGTGGATTATTGAAGTGCAATGCAAAAGATGTTTTTATGAAAAGCTAAATTCTACTAAGTTAAAATGAAACACCTGGGTGGAGTTGGTTTTGATAAGAGGATGTTTGAGTTGAGTGTTGTTCCCAGGGGTTTTACCTGAGGGATATTCACTTGTGGATGGCCACAGGAACAAAGGGATCTGAAGAACTCCAAGTGAAGATTGCTTCCCGTGCAGCCATTAGTCATATGGGCTCTGCTAGATGGATTAAGTTGCGTGGACTCCTCCCGGCTTGACAAGCAGATGTAGAAGGATGTAGGTGGAACGGGTCAAGCCTGTATGGGATGGGGAAAATGCTTCTGAAAAGTCTCGTCACAATCTTCTCCTTTTCCTTAGCACAATTTGAGTGTAGAGGATAGTTTGGGCTGATTGGGTCTAATGGTGAACGTGCACAACCTCTCAAGAGTGTAAAACTAAGTACTTAGCCGTGTCCCCGGTTACGGACAATTCTGAGCAGCTGATCAAGGACGTCAATGGAGGCTCCCAAATTCCAACTTCTCAAGTAAAATTTTGATGGGTGAACAAGGGTAGATGAGACTATGGTTTTCATGCCATACTTGTCTCGACTAGAAGAAAAAGTTTTCCAAAGAGTTAGGAAAATTGGCTTTCTGCAAAATAGCCTTTAAACTCCACCAGCCAAATATGCATATAGGTTATTAGAGTTTTTCCACTAAGTGTCCACAGAGTGTCACTTGTCAGATCCATTTTATATGGCTCGACCCACCTTGTTGCAATATTTTTCCTGTTGCAGGATGTTCAGACGATGAGTGAGGTTTCGTATAAGGTTTCGAGTCTACAACCAACATGTTTTCGCCTGTGGCACATGAAGATGATGGAGACTCACTGTTACTTTTATTCCGCTGTGCTGAACTTTGTAAAATGCTAGCCTTGAGCTATGCAATTTGTAATGAAAATTGTAAGTCTGGATCATGCGATGTAATAAAATTTGACGCATTTGCATGATATTCATCTTAGACTGTGTGTGCAAATGAATCGATTCAGGGATTTGCACTATACGCAGGGACTTGCCAATTTTTAAGCGCAGGTCTGCTACAGTGGTTCGGTTATTTGTCCCTGAAATATCAGTGGTGGTGCTCTTGCCGATGTTGATTAATTTAATGGCTGTGTGCGTGCACAAAGGCTTGGCATTGCGGCTCAAAATTAAAAGGGGAGAACCTTCGTTGGTATTCACAGGTATTTGGTTTGGTGTATTCGGCGTTATTCTACGGGTGCCTTCAGAAAAGTACAAGATTGTGTCATGAAAGAAGAAAGGGCTTGAAGATCTCATAGATTTGCTCGTCTCTTTTAGTATTCTTTTTGTAATCGATGTAATCGTGTACTCTTTGTTGGTTTAATATATATGGTAAATTTTTTAAAAAAAGTTCTCGCCACCATCGACATGGTAGCACTCATGTCATAAGGGAATCGATACCCTCAAGTATAAATTGGTTATCGTAGTAGTTCAATATGGAAGTAATGAGGGACACCTTCAAGAGCTAGTAGGTAAACCGAATGGTCCCCCAAGTTATATGTGTCACTTGTATAGACCTTATATGCACTTTCAATGTTTACTTTACTAGTGCGTAGTTTTGGAGGATGGGCTCCATCCAGACGCTTATTTTTTGAAAAAAAAAATCAAAATCAACACTTCTAAGATTCAAACAAATCTGGAAAATAATAAATATAGACAATCATGATTTCTACCATAGTGTAAAAAAACCAATGTGAAATATTATGTATTTTGGGCTGTTCAAAATGAAAAAAAAAACTAGATCTGAGGTTGTACGAACCGTGCAAAATTTGAACACCTTCAGATTTGTTGTTTTTTGTGATGGACGGAATAAAAATTATTTCGTGTTGAGACTTTGCAGGACCATAGAATAAGGCATTGTCAACATCTAGTTTTTTTTTTGATTTTTTAAACTTTAAAATGTTAATTAAAAATCAAAAAGGGCTCCATGTAGCTAACATGTCCTCCAAAACGACTTTTTGGTAAATAATATCTATTGTAACTTCAATTTTTTGTACATTGAAAAGATAACATTGTGGTATTGGCAATAAATTAACTAATGTAAGAAATCCAAGATATGATAGGATTTTCAACGACTTAACCGGCAATAACTCGAAATAATTAAGACAAACTCTAACCGCACCACATAAGAAATAGGATCCCATCACTACCCTATGCAGTTAAACAAATATTTTCTATAAGGTTTCTATCACACATGCCATATAATTATTGTTAGAATCACTGTAAAAATAGTTACCATCAAAGAAGCAAAAAAATAGATAAAAGGCAAAAGATTCCCAACTTTGAATTAACAAAGCCCCCAGAGTTTTACAACGGCCATTACAAACAGGTGCTCAAGAAATCAGCAAACAAGAAAAGGAACAACAAGCAAACAAAAAATAAACAAGACACACCGCTTGGAATGCTCCAAAAAGTCATCTGCCGCAACGACCATTGATAAGAGGTGACGCGAGAGCTTGACGACGAAGCCTTTGATCCGCTGAAGAAATTATGCCCGCATGTGCAACCTGAAGGGCTGCCCAACGTCACAGCGCCATCGCCTCCATATCCAAAGAGGGCCCCTTCCACCTCGCTCGGTTCGAAGAGCGCCGCACCGTCGGAGTTGGAGAAGCTCACCCGAGAGCATAGATGGCAGGAGACAGACAACATGACGACCAAGGGAGTTCAATGACAAAATCAACTCACCGGACTGTGAGCATACGAGAAGGGTCCTGCCCATGCACCACCCACACCTTGTTAACCGGTAGACACTAGGCTCCCAAGACGGCACCTTCAAGAAGGGTACGGTGCCAAAGCGTCGCCTTCGTCCGGTCCAGCGATGGGCCATGGTTTTCACCCAGAACCCGAGAATGGAGTGGCATGGTCCCTCGACGGTGCCCCCAAGGGGGAGCATTGCGCCAGAAAGCGTCACCGCCACCGGCCCCAATCGGGCAAAATTTTCACCTGGAAACCACTGCCACAATCCAACAGAGTCACACCAGCAACACAAGTGGAGGCTGGAGCAGTTGTGCCACCTGTTGACGACCAATTTCGTCTTATAAAGAGATGTCACCAAGATGATCTCAAATGAAAAAATAATGTGAACAAAAGTTATGCGCCTCGTCGAGACAAGCGATTTGGTTTTTGGATCATTTCAATCCGAGGTCATATGCAACTTTTAAAGCCGAAATACAGTTAAAACTTAAAATTACGCACGGAATCAGACATACACCGGCCAATGTATGGCCGGGTGCGTAAGGAAAAGTGCCCTAGGAGGCTGTTCGCTCGGAATGTTACGCACTGAGTCGGACATACACCGGCCAATGTCTGCCCGGATGCGTAAGGAAAAGTGCCCTAGGGGCTGCTCGTTTGGGATATACTTTTTTCTGTCCGAGTAAGAATAAACCCTTAAGATGGACTCGGATGAAAAATACAGAAAATGAAAGTTCTTCGCTTTTTCAAGAAGAACAACTTTGTCTTTTACGAGATTTTGATCCGAGATCGGCAACTGTCTCAAAAACGACCCGCAAGGTGCAGACAGAACAGTTTTGGAAGGTTCGGGTCAGACCATCCGAATTGGACCCAAATTGGATTTTGGACGTGAATCCAAACATTTT